>OY978027.1:7465851-7677066 GCA_963854515.1 Pandemis heparana
TTCACATCAGACCTTATGCCACTCGAGTCGAGATTTTATTTCAATAAAGTATTTTGAAAATACATATTTAGTATTTAAATACAAAAGGCAAAAGTATTTTGTATCTTGCATTTGAAATACTATATTAAAAAAGTATTTGCATTTTGTATTTCAATACTTTTCGAAAAGTATTTTGTACATCTCTGCTTAGAATGTCCTGGTAGGTAATGTAAAATAGTTATGTACGGGGAACAAGTGGAAAAATTCGGGCCTAACGAGGGAAACCTTAGGTACTTGTTAAACTAATAAAATAGGCTTTTAATACTTATATCCTCTTCTTTTGTTGGCCCAACCGTCCCCAGCATCAATGGCAGCCTTCCCTTTGTATTAATAGATTAATTAATTGAATTTCCCTTTAACTGACGACTGAAGAACAATTCCTTTATTTATAAGTTTTAATGAAATTTATCTCGCCCAGAAGTTTTCTACCTATCAGTGGCGTGGCGTCCATAGAACTCGATTCCCACTGGCTTGCCTATTTTAAGGCAGTTGGGCAATTTATTGTGCAGAATTAGAGGAAAAGGCTAGTTAAGTTCCCTTCGGCTTGCCTTCTGATATACTTGACGCCACGCCACTGCTACCTATACTCGTATTCCTATCCCCAAGGAAATTATATACAGCCGAATATATAAACAAGAGCTAGTTGTAGATTTTGCCACTAGCAATTATGGCTGAATCATAAAGTTTTATCAAAATCCGTTTTGTAGTTTGTGCAGGAAAGCATAAATAACAAATCCATAAATTCATACTACAAGCATGCTTTCTTGCAAACTTTCACACTTTTAATATTAGTACTTAAGACTTTAGTTTATAAGTAAAATCTGGTAGTATTCGTAATTTAAATAAAACAATATAGTTTCGCTTCTGAAATCTAAACCGACTAAGGTTTTAGAGCAGAATAAGGAACAGAATAAGGCCTAAGAGGCTTGCTCCATTTATACAGTTTCGCTTTTTATTCTCAAAAGGCGAAGTAATAATGGCCTGAAATGAGCTCTTTTCAACTGAAGGAAATTTAGAATGGCTCAACGGATCTTTTGACGGGCTCGTAGTCGCGATGCACTATATTATCCCAGGGTAAAGGCATTAAGTGTTAAGGTATTAAGTCTCTGCCTACCCCTATGGGAAAGAGGCGTGACTGTATATATGTGTCTATGTGTAAAGGCGTTGCTATAGTTATGCTGCCATGCTGGTGTCCCTTCACCGAAAAGCTCATCGAATCTAACTAATATTATAAATGCGAAAGTTTGGATGGATGGATGGATGGATGTTTGTTTGTTACCCAATCACACCAGAACGGCCCAACGAATCTGCCCGCCTAGCACGACAGCGCACAAGAGTCGCGTCGCGCGCGAGATAGATTATCCGTCTCTTTCTAGAACGAACAGTAAGAAAAAGACGGACAATCTATCTCGCGCGCGACGCGACTCTTGTGCGCTGTCGTGCTAGACGTGCTGGATGAAATTCGGCACATAGATACTTAGAGAAAATTCTCAAATAGCATAATAGGCTACTTTTTATCCCGAAAAATTCCGAAAAATTTGCGGGTCGCAACAGCTAGTGGGCAACAGCTAGTGGTAAACGTAAATTTCGGAAAACTCAGTGCGAACCCGGGATTCGAACACAACGAACTCTCCGCTTGAGAGGCCATAGTTCAATCAAAGCTACCTCGGCTAAGAGAAGATACGCACAGTAACAAGGTTATTTCAAAAAGAACCCTTCTATAAATCTTGTTGTAAGTAATTATTTGCGTATAGTATACACTCGTGCGTACGGCCACTGTACAATGTATTAGGTGCTAAGTAAATAAAACAGAATGGTGATGCGTGTTTTAAATTCTATTACGTAAATAAATACGGTTCACATGTAATACATGTTTTTCTTATCCGAGATTCTTTATCTCAGCAGAATGTGACCGCGACCTTCAACTATTTAAGTGAGACGACCCCGGTGTATGTTAGTTAGTACTTAGTATTCGTTATTTATAAAGGGCCTGTTTCACCACTTCTTTAACTGTCAGCTATCTATGATTCCGTCTCTATTTATTACTACGAAACAGACAGAGACGTCATCATAGATAACTGACAGTTAAGGAGTGGTGTAACAGGCCCTAAATATCTAAGTATCTAGCAGTGGCGTGGCGTCAAGTATATCAGAAGGCAAGCCGAAGGTAACTTAACTAGCCTTTTCCTCTAATTCTGCGCAATAAATTGCCCAACTGCCTTAAAATAGGCAAGCCAGTGGGAATCGAGTTCTATGGACGCCACGCCACTGGTATCTAGTATTATCTATATTGACAGACCTCTAACAATGTGCTGATGCCCTAGTACTTTTGCTCCACGACTCAACAAAATAACACTTCAAAAATCGAACGCGATTCATTCGTATTTCAAAATAAGCTCTTAGAGGATCTGATATCCATTCATACATACATACATATCGTCACGCCTCTTTCCCACAGGGGTAAGCAGAGACTACTTTGTTCCACTTGCTACGATATCCTGGTACTTAAACTCTCCCTCCGTCCTACCTACACCTGACGCGAGTTAACATTTTTTACCCATCTCAAAAAGTGTTCAACTGCGCTAAAGAAGTTTTTACTTCAAACATTATTTACCTTTCTACCCCCCTACTTACGCACAAGATAGCCAAGCCTGTGCGAAATATATTATGTTTTTAATGCAATCCCTAGAATCCCTAGAATGCATTATAATCCCCATGACATGGTGGCTGTATTGTTATTTATGCCCTCTACTTACCAATCGTGTTGCTTTCTCGTTGACGTGGACAGAATCACCCGAACACTTGTCATTTAAACATTTTAAACTGACATTGGCCCAAGCCTTACACGGCCGCCATTATGGGAGAATAGAATAGAATACCAATGGTGTTGCCAAATATCCTATTACGCCACTCGAATCCCACACCCGTACGTACCCTTTCATTAAATTACATTAACGAAACAACTAACGAATGACAATTGAATTTTAATTGCCACTTTATCCTTTCTGACGACATGGGCGGACCCAGTTTGTACAAATAAAGAGAAGGCGAAATGAAAATACCCTTTGCCGGCTCATGAGACTGTCTGAATGTCGTTTATCGTTGACGCTGAGCACAGCTAGCACGAGAGGACGCGAGATAGACTACGTATCTTTTTGGAAACGAACAGGGGGGCTACTCTGAAATCCGATTTTCGAAGTTCGTATCACACCGTCCCTCTCACTCTCAAATTAATAACAATTAGTGAGAACGGAACGGCACGAAACGAACTTCGAAAATCGGATTTCGGAGTATAAGGCCAGGGGCCTGGCCTTACCATGACGTCTTAATGCGTTTCAGTTTAGTTGTTTTTTCAATTCTTTTCTCTAGGGAAAAGGCAAAGGTATCGAACCATACAGCCTAGTCTTCATTTTCATTATTTTTTCAAGGCACAAAGCCACGTCTTCAATAAATTCTAGTGGTCAATTCAGGGTGCAAGTTTTTCGTATCCGAGTATGTATGTCCATTCCAAGTATTGTATAAGCCGAACGTTTCAGTTTAGGTTCGCTCGCTGTCAAATTCATACTAAAAGTGACAGCTAAAACTTGAACTGAGTCGGAATTAGGACGTCATGGTAAGGCCCCAGTATAAGAAAAAGACCAGGGGCCTTACCATGACGTCCTAATTCCGACTCAGTTCAAGTTTTAGCTGTCACTTTTAGTATGGATCTGACAGCAAGCGAACCTAAACTGAAACCACACTGAAACGCATTAAGAGGCTGACAACACCAAATTTTGTTGAAATTGATGTTATTTAAGCACTTTTTTAAGAAAAACTACACACAATAAAAATCCAACCCCCAGGGGTCCGCGGACCACAGGCTGGGAAGACCTGGCTTAGCACATTCGAATAAATTGACAAAGCAACGTAGGCACACAGGCTTTATTTGCCCTGGCAACACCCAAACCCCTGACATAACCCTTCATTATCATATATCACGGCTAATTCCGGTCTAGGCCCGCATATAACACAGATAAGCCGCAAGGCCGCACCGGATCAGACCCCGTGACACATTCTGATTTAATACGCTTAAATTGACGGATGTGTAGCCCCGGTTTTAGTTTATTTGTGCCCTAATTCGCCTTAAGTAGCATCATCTGGTTAACTCGAAGAGATCCCTTTAAGGGATAAGTTCGCCTTTGTACATCTATTTGTCTCATTACCTGTAAAATTAATGTGTTTTATGTACAACTAGCAGCCCGTCCCGGCTTCGCACGGGGTAAGACAATTATTTATTTTTGGAAATTTGGATATGAAACACTTTTTTCACAAATATTTCGCAAACAACGGCCACGGCGCTATGGCGGTTTTGTTTACTGTTTGAATTTTTTAATTCGTAATATCTTTTGAATGGAAAGTCCAATTTAAATAATTTAAAAACTATTTTATAGGTAGTTAAATGGTCTTGACCATAAAATAATTTATTTGGATAAGGATTAATATAAACACATAAATAGCATGGTTTGAATTTGGTTAGCATTTTTATTTATGTTTAAAATGAAAAAAGTTGTTGTAGTGACATAACTACAATAGTTGGACATATGCTACCGCGGAGTTTTTTGTAGACATTATGATGTTCTTCAATATTATTGCACATTATTTTGTTCTATCGCTAATAGTTTCGGCAGCGCATTCGACGAAAGACATTTTAAGACTCATTTTTCTACACCTTCGGTTACATTGTTCAAATTTTACCAAGGATCCCTAACTTTTTTCAAAATGAAATGTAGCCTATGTCAAATTGGAAGAATGTAGCATTCTATTGGTGAAATAATTTTTTAAATCGGCCCAGTACTTTTTGAGCCTATTCATTACAAACATACAAAAATAGGTACAAATCTTTCCTCTTTATAATATTAGTGTAGATGTAGATGTAGATAAAGAGTTATACATACCTACATACATATCTATGGCACCGTTTTCATTTATTACTACGAAACAGACAGACGGCATCATGGTTATCTGATAAATAAGATATCAGGAATTTAACACACGATGGTGGAACAGGCACAGAGTGAAGTTTGCAGGGGGCGACATCACAAAAAAGATTCGTACTTTGATTCAATGTTTGAATCAAACAAAATTCAAAACGAAAGTTTCTTACAGAATCCTTTATGCGCGAATTCCCTGTAGGCACATACCTCTATTGTTGATATAGGTACATGTTAGATATGTTTGTATATTTCGTAATAGGAGTGTTGTAAGTGGAGTCCTAACTCAACATTAAGGTGACAACCTCGAATCATACATATCACGGTAATCTCTACAGAGTTTATATGTAGCAGTACTGCGTATTTCAGGAACAGGTACCTACCTGCCTATAGAATAACTGGGATAAATATTTTGAAGGAAATAAATGGAGGGAGGCCTATGCCGTGAGGCACGCCGAATTACGCAATAATTTATAAAAAAAAAAACTACATGTACTGAAATTGTAGCGAATTCGGAAAAAAAGGGCTATATTATTAGTATTAAGTCACTCCATTGACGCATTGTACTTTAAACATCAGCTTTATTGTTTTTTCTGATGTATTATTACGGAACTACACTCCCATGCAAAAAAAAACGGGCACCCATGGTTTTATGTGCATAAAAGCTTACTTTCTAATAGTGTCCGACCGAAATACGATTTTTAGCCGAAACCGAAACCGAACATTCGGTTTTTTTCTGATTTCGGCCGAAACCGAAACTGAAACCGAAATTTTTGAGGACGTATCATATCAAACAAAATATTCAAAATTACTGTACAAATCGTAAGGAAAAGGTTATTGCAAGGATTTCTTATATGAGAACAGTTACTTTTTTTGTTAAACAAAATAAAAAAACTGCATGCATACTACTCCCGATGCGAGAGCCGCGAGAGGCCGCGAAGTAATTTCGGCCCGGCCGTAGGTTTCGGCCAGATTCTGGCCGAAACCGAAAGTTCGGCCGAAATCACTTTTTTGGCCGAAATTGGCCGAAAGCGAAACCGAAACCGAAACTTCGGTCGGACACTACTTTCTAAGCTTTAATGCCAATAATCTGAAAAACCATAGGTAGGTGCCCGATTTTTTGCAAGAGGGTTTATCACAAGAATGTTATAACGCGTTCTTGATCTATTAAACAAAAGGGAACAGTTTAAGTCATTTGAATATCTTAGGAGCAGTAAGGCTGCGTTAACCTAATGGTGTATACATTCTTCATTAAAATGGGTGTATGTTCGTGCCCTTATGGTACCATTAATCATACGGTGAACTGTGTCATACAAACATTATTAACACTTGCGTTGACAAGGAGGTCGGAAGGAGGGTAATGGTTTAAATTTGCAGTAATTTACTGAACGTCACATAAACATACAAAAGTGTTTCTTACACGTTCCGAGGCATCGAATACACTATTAAATTGGAAATGTCATTTCATTGTTTTATTTCAACTTACATTGTGATTACCTAATTGCCCTTTATTTATTTTAATCTTATTGTAATGTTGACTGTGGTGTAATTTATTTTTCTCATTAATTTGTATTATGGTATGGACCTTTAGTTATCTGAAACTAGCTGTTGCCAGCGACTTCGTCTGCGAAAAATTCGTTTATCGCTATCGCACGGCAACTACGCAATTTTCCGGGATAAAAAGTAGCCTATGTGCTATTCCAGACTTTTCTCTATCTATGTGCCGAATTTCATCCAGATCCGTTGTGCCGTTCTGGCGTGATTGAGTAACAAACAAACATCCATCCATCCATCCATACTTTCGCATTTATAATATTAGTTACTTAGATAAATGATTATTATTATTGTTGTTATTATTATTGTTTGTAAATAACCGTCGTAAAAGCAGTCATGCGCTCTGATTGGCCGGTTACATACATACATAAATTACGTCTTTATCTCTTACGGGGGTAGACAGAGCCTAAGGTAACAAGACCTTGTTTAGCATGATTTTTGGGCGTATAGATTGGCTGATTGAAGGTCCGACATGACACTATATAATAATTATAAATGCGAAAGTATGGATGGATGGATGGATGGATGTTTGTTTGTTACTCAATCACGCCAGAACGGCACAACGGATCTGGATGAAATTCGGCACATAGATAGAGAAAAGTCTGGAATAGCACATAGGCTACCTGCTACCCCGGTAAATTGCGCAGTTCCCGCGGGATAGCGATAAACGAATTCTTTGCAGACGAAGTCGCTGGCAACAGCTAGTGACACTATAAGTGCCGGCACGTAAGTCTAATCTGACCTTGTATCGCAAAAGTATAAAATACGGTATCCGTGGGTGCGCAGATCCCCTCCACGTGACTCGTCATCGCTAGACTTACGTGCCTGCACGTATACTAGAGTTGGGCAAGCCGGTATTATTATTTTAATATCGCAATCGATAGTCAATTTCAGGCATGGCGTGCCATACATTTACCCAAAAAAATCTGTGAATGCATTATGAACACTAAAGTTCAGTTTATTATTTTCAACAAGAAATAATGTAAGTAGTAGTAACGTAAAATATACACAAAATTCAGAGAAAACAATTATGATCTATAAATAAACTAGCTTCTGCCCGCGAATTATACACATAAAACGTCCTCTTGAATCATTATTTAAAAAACAGGCCAAGTGCGAGTCGGACTCGCCAAGTTATTATAAAATCCAGTCTTAGCAGAGCCCTGCTCTTAATAAAACTACCTACTAGATCTCGATCAAACCAATTTTGGGTGGAAGTTTGCATGGTACAGTCGCCATCAGATATATCGTAGCGGGCGAGGTCCTCAAATATTTCGGAGCAGCATTAAATTTCAATAAATTCGTTACACTAAATATGGTTAGTAACATCGGAGCACGCAATCCGTCATAAATATAAGAGCAGCGACTTTTCAATAAATTCGCGACGTTCAATGAGCTAAAAATATAAGGAAGCACATACCGTCAAAGGTATCGACGCAGTCAGGCTGATCATAAATATCGGAACATATGTGGAAAATAAACCTTACGTATATAATAATAGATTCGAATTCCAAACAAAATACAAATAAGGCTCAAACGTCATGCCAAAATGAAAGATATGTCACCTATATAGTGTACGCCTCTGCATGCATAATTCACTGTGTTAGTAACATAAAACCTTTTTTGTTGTATAAAGTGTTAATTGTTACTGGCCACTAAATTGCCATTATACTTTTTTTAAGAATAAAATTTTTCTTCTTTTGCTGATATAAGTCAAAACATGTAGTTCTATTTTATAAAACTAGTTTTATTATAAACACACTGTAATTTAAACTGTTTGTCACAAAGTTAAGGTATATTTTCCAAAAATGTTCCGATCTTTATGGTCAGCCTGTCTGCATCGATATCTTTGACGATCTGTGACGTCCCGATTTTATTGAAAAGTCGCTGCTATTATATTTATGACTAATTGCGTGTTCTGATGTTATTAACCTTACAGTTGTAATGAATTTATTGAAATTTAAGGCTGCTCCGAAGTATTTGAGGACCTCGCCCGCTACGATATATCTGATGGCGACTGTAATAGTACATTATATATTTTTTTCGTTTTATCATTCTCTTATTTTAGAAGTTACGGGGACACACCTTTTACCACTTTGGAAGTGTCTCTCGCGCGAACTATTCAGTTTAGAAAAAAATGATATTATTTTTTTCTATTTTTGTATGAAAATCTTAATGCGGTTCACAGAATACCTACTTACCAAATTTCAATATATAGCTCTTATAGTTTTGGAAAAAAGTGGCTGTGACATACGGACGGACAGACAGACAGACATGACGAATCTATAAGGGTTCCGTTTTTTCCATTTGGCTACGGAACCCTAAAAACCGCATCAAAATCCGTTGCGTAATTTTAAAGGTCTTAGCATACATAGGGACAGAGGATTATATTCGATTTGGGAAACCTCTATATTCGAGGTTCAAAACGCACTTGTCCAGTTTAAAAGATTTCACTTATCAACCGTTGTTTATACGCACAGACCTTGACTGAAAAGCAACATCACCTGAACAAACAGAACATAATGCGAGCGGAAGTGGGTTTCAAGTGAATCAATAAACAGTATCGTATTAATAACATATTTTTATATCACCAGGAAAACGTTTACGCGCGTTATTAATATGGGAGATTTCAGAGGCTTATTGGTAATATATTCCGGCCCACGCCGCCATATGCGTCGTCATAATTTTAAATGTTTAATACATCTCTTATGAGACACCCTGTTGTAATATACAGGAATAATATGTGAGTTCACCCCACGTTCACGCCATGTGAATATTATGAGAGTTTTTGGCCTTGAGGCATGTCTCATATGAGATACCTACATATATCTTATCCATGCTAATATTATAAATACGAAAGTATCTCTGTCTGTCGCTTTTACGCTTAAACAGCTGAATCTATTTAGTTAGTATTTGGTATAGAGTCAGTTTCACCGGGGAAGGACATAGTATAGTGTTTATACCGAAAAAATCACATAGCTCCCGCGGGATAGTGATAAGTAGAGACCAGATTATATGAACACAAAATATTTACCTTGCTACTCCGCTACTTACGTGCAAGATAACCAAGCCTGTGCGAAATATATACGTTTTGCATGCAAGCCCTCCCACCACTACTGCCACACAAAACGCACACAAATCCCACAAACTTAATTAATCCTATCACCACACAAACACTGACGCGCGTTTCGATCCCTTTAACTTTTTAGAATGATCCCGTAGAGTTGTTATTGTGTTGTTATTGTGTTTAATGATAAAGAAATGCCCCTCACGTGGTTAAATAAAATAAATAAATATCATGGGACAAATTACACCAATCAACCCAGTCCCAAACTAAGCAAAGCTTGTACTATAGGTGCCAGGCAACGGATAAACATACATATAATGTAGATAAATACATACTTAAATAAATACAACATCTGTGACTCGGGCACAAACATTCGTATTCATCATACAAATGTCTGCCCCTACCGGGATTTAAACCCGGGACTTCTAGCTTCATAGTCCACTAACCAATAGGCTATCCGGTCCTGTAGTTAATTCTTCTATGCGTGTTACCAATGTATGTCTATACATATAAGTATAGTAAGCTTAGCTATGTAATCGATCTGAACGTCGTCATCCCTTATTCATGAGTGGCGATAGTCCACAATGAGAGAGGTATTTGTAACGTTGTTTGTTACAACAAAACTGCTTGTGTACCCCAAGGTTCCGTTTTAGGGCTTGTATTATTTATTAGTAGTCTTAGGGTCTGTTTCACTACTCTGTTGTTTCAGTTTTCTTAACTGTCAGTTATCTATGACGACGTCTCTGTCTGTTCCGTAGTAATGAATAGAGACGGAATCATTGATAACTGACAGTTAAGATAAATGGAACTTAACAAAAAGTGGCGACACAGGCCCTAGTATTCTCGGTACGGCGCCTGCGCTGACTTAAAATGTAATAATAATAAATATCTTAGGACAATTGACACCAATTGACCTAGCCCCAAACTAAGCAAAGCTTGTAATATGGGCACTAGACAACGGATAAACATACTTATATAGATAAATACATACTTAAATACATATTAAACATCCAAGACTCGAGAACAAACATTCGTATTTTCATACAAATATCTGCCCCGACCGGGGATCGAACCCGGGACCTCAAGCTTCATAGTCAGGTTCTCTAACCACTAGGCCATTCGGTCATCAAATTATTTGTTAGGTTAGTTTAGCTGAACATTGCTGTGTTATTGTAATATGTGTATTACATTAGGTTTAATGTACAGTCGAACATCAAACATATTCCAATACACAAATTACAAGACTTCTAGAAAATGAGATTTGCCATTTCAAGTTAAACGTAAGAGCTCGCGAAGTAGGTTTCCCACTTTGGAAGAAATAAAAGCATTTCCTTTGCGACTCCCCTTAGTTCTAACATTACCTGTCTACAGACGTGTTCTTACGACTACATCTCACCGCAGTGTACGTTATGTAAACAGTATGCCAATTATCTAAAGGGAACGAAAGATTTCAAGCGTCAGACGCAGGCTTATTGCAATCGAAAATGTGACACTCGTAGTATCTTGGTTTACGCGAATGAGTCGCGCGCTAAGTAAAATAAGCCGTAAGTACTGTGTTGTCCATTATTAAATAATTTTTTGAAGATATCTACGCAGGGTTCCTACCTGAAGTTTTTTTTAATTTACGTCAACCAGCCAAACGTGAAAATTGGACTAAAATTCCCTATTTTTATTTATTTGTTGGCAATTGACAACTAACACTTACAGATATACTAATATGCATCTACATTTCGTATAATCATTTAATAATAAATGTGAACCTTGTCGGAGAACCTCTTAGAGGTGAATAATGTGTAATCTATAGTAAGCAAGCAAGTAGGTAATGCTTTATTGTACAAATATAAAGAAACAGATACAATTCACAAACTAATACAAATAACAATAATATATGCACAAAGGCGAACTTATCCCTACCTAGCTACCTATTAGTTACTTTATAAAGTTGTCAGTAGCGTGTGTTTTTGTTACGTTCTATTAGACAACGTAGCTGATGAAGCTAAGTCCCAAAATAAAAATAATCCCCTTGGGAATACTGTGATCATCATTTCACAATAGAATACTGTTCTCGATAGTTCAACTGCGTCACACTCGGCAGTCTGGCGAAACGAAATAGAATTTCCGTTCAAGGGAAGTTTGTCTCGACTTATATACTTTGTACGTTTGCGTGGCGCAGAGGCAATTGGTTCTACTCGAGTAGTCTGTATGTCTTAGGAATTAGGGAACTTTCTAGATAGTATGTACACTTATAAATTTCCCCGTTCATGTAACAAATCTTAGCCTTCTGTGAGAAATTGTGAACATCCTTATAAGGTCCATACAATTTGTGCGATGAGAATAACATTTATAACCCAAAAATGACAAGTTTTTTACGGACTACTCTTTGATGACTGTAATAGCTTTGAAAATTCATCAGCCAAACGGAACCACACGGCGGCCACGACGTACAAAATCCGCGTTCTGAAATGAACACAGGCACGACGTCGTCTGTACACGCGTCAATGTGTGCGTAAGATACACAGGGTTGTCTATCGCAAAAACCTAGTACTATAAGTACTACTAATGACATAAATATAGGTACTTATATGAAGATATGGCTTAGATGTGTGCAAATAAATGTACTTAATCGTTATCTATTTATTAAAACTTACTTAAAATGTGTCTGTCTGTGTATTTAAGCATTATAATTTTCAATTACAATAGATGTACGACAACAAACTTAAGCGAATGATTCTGTAGTTATTTCATGTATTAATCGCGATAATTTCAGAAAGCATTAATTTTCTAATCTTACTAATATTATAAATGCGAAAGTATGGATGGATGGATGGATGGATGGATGGATGTTTGTTTGTTTGTTACTCAATCACGCCAAAACGGGCCAACGGATCTGGATGAAATTCGGCACATAGATAGAGAAAAGTCTGGAATAGCACATAGGCTACTTCTTATCCCGGAAAATTGCGTAGTTCCCGCGGGATAGCGTTAAACGAATTCTTTGCAGACGAAGTCGCTGGCAACAGCTAGTGTTTTATAAAATGAAGTAGTAGGTTGGATAGGTTCCCGAACTTGTGACGTGCGGCCGACATACATCGCGTTGCGAGCCTTACTATTTGCCAGCAGCTTTCCGGCAGACTGCGCTTGAGGGGAGGGGTAACTCGAATCGGTGCGGGGCGGAGCGTGGCCATTCTGTACGTTAGTACTATTATATATTCTGTGACGGAACCCTAGGCCACTGTGGAACCATTTCACAATCAAATTCGGAGTACTTTGACACTGACAGACACAAAATAACAAGCTAATCATTTATTGCGATAAGGTGGCCCAGGATTCCATTTGGTTAACCGTGCCATGCGTGGTTCACCGGTTTTGTTCAGTCTAATGATAATCTAAAGACTTGCCGCGTTTTTAGGCCAATTTGAAGCTCAATACTTCCATGAAATCACGCTGTTTAATTCTCTTTGTAATTGTCTACTTTTGGAAATAGTATAAAATGTTAAACCTATTCAATGTTTATGAAGTATCACTCAAGCCAGCTGGCAGGTTTACTTACTTGAGAACATATTATCTAATCGCTCGCAACCGTATTCACCTTTATTTTGTCTCCTTTCCTACCTTTATCCGACTCCGTTCGACTCCAAGTGATTCGGATTACGTTGGTCAAAGAGGCTTTTGATCCAGTAAGATGGACGTAAAAACACACACACTATATTTGACATTGACATTTTATGTAAACCAATGTATTTTTTTGTATTGACTAAATAATAAACTAAACTAAACTAAAACCTTGATACTTAACTAGACAACAAACTCGAAGATTCAGCCACTAATAGAATCACATCGCACCGTGCTCATTATAAATTTCATTAGACATCATGTGATCAAATTTGACATTCGAATCGTCTTATCTTGCTCACACTAATTATGATTGACACGAATTTCAAATGTCAGATTTAAGAACAGAGCTCCAGCATTGTACCATTTACAATATTACTTACAAACGACGTCCGCATTGAATACGTATAAAATATTCATATTTAATAACGCTTATTCCATACTCTCAGTTTTACAAACTGACAGCTCACTTCGCAACTGGCAGCCATTAATATTCAAACGCCCATAGACAAGGCACGTAAAGTTCAAAGCAATATCTAAATTGTTAAATCTGTGGAACTTCGTGACATTATCTTGTTAGTATCATGTTGCGAGTTGTGTTACTGTTTGTTTGTGGAGTGCTGCGGGTTGATTAATTCGTAAATGGCTGCCTCAGAAAAATAGTGTCACATTGCCTTATCCTACTAATATTATAAATGCGAAAGTTTGTGACGATGTGAGGATGTGATGATGTGACGATGTGAGTGAGTGAGTGTGTATGTCTGTTCCTTCTTCACGCTAAAACGACTGGACGGGTTTTGATAAAATTTGGAACGAAGATAGCTGATACCCTAAATTAAAACATAGTTTACTTTTTATCCCGGAAAATTGCACAGTTCCCGAGGGATAGCGATAAACATCAATTAGTCAATTGTTAATTCTACGCGGACGAAGTCGCGGGCAGAAGCTAGTTGTATGTATGTATGTATGTAAACTCTTTATTGCACATAAAAATTTAAAAATACAGAAGTACACAGAAAATAGTTATGGTATATTTTGCGGGTGTTAGGATCATGTGCAAGGTACGTCCGGATCCCTACCACCGTCTTACTCGCTAAACCTGCCGCCAAGCAGCAGCGCTTGCACTGCTGTGTTCGGGCGTGGAGAGTAAGACAGCGGGTGAAATTACCGGCACAAGAGGTATTCTATCTTAGTCCTCTAGGCTTTCAACGCATCTGCGATCCTCTAGTGTTGCTGTTTATGGTGGGTGGTTGGTGGTGATGCTTGGCTTACCATCTGGTAACCCACTTGCTTGTTAGCCTTCCTTTGTAATTATACATACTATGAATTTAACTTTCGTCTTGAATCACTGTAGTTATACATATATTTTTTATGTGAATAGGAAGGCAAACGAGCAAGTGGGTAACCTGATGGTAAGCGATCACCACTGCCCATAGACACCCGCAACCCCGGAGGGATTGCAGATGCGTTGCCAACCTAGAGGACTTAGATGAAATGCTTCTTGTGCCCGTAATTTCCCCGGCTGTCTTACTCTCTATACCGGAACACAGCAGTGCATGCACTGCTGCTTAGCACTGCTGCTTAGCGGCAGGATTAGCGAGTAAGATGGTGGTAGCGATCCGGACGGACCTTGCACAAGGCCCTACCACCCGCTAATTTAATTAAAAATCAAGTCATTGTAGTTAGTGTTTTTTTTTTAATAAATAGCACTCTATTCAAGAGGTTTTTTATATGTACCTATAATTCCATGCAGAGGAAGTCGCGGGCAGAAGCTAGTAAATAATAATTAAGTATCTATCTGGGCGACCGAGCAGAGTTTGCAAAACTCGGGGAAACGCGTTTTCCTAGAAATTAGTTTAGCTAAACCCGAATTTCGCTAATTAATAAGTAAATCTACAAGAATAGTTCGTATAAAGATATAGGTAACTTAGATTATATTCGACTAGCTTCTGTCCGCGACTTCGTCTGCGTAGAATTATCTAACTAATATTATAAATGCGAAAGTATGGATGGATGGATAGATGGATGGATGGATGGATGGATGGATGGATGTTTGTTTGTTACTCAATCACGCCAGAACGGCCCAGCGGATCTGGATGAAATTCGGCACATAGATAGAGAAAAATCTGGAATAGCACATAGGCTACTTTTTATCCCGAAAAATTGCGTAGTTCCCGCGGGATAGCGATAAACGAATTCTTTGCAGACGAAGTCGCTGGCAACAGCTAGTTTGATTTAAATTTCAGCTTGATACCTCCACGCGTTCCTGAGCAACAGGGTCTTGACAGACGGACGGACGGACGGACAACAAAGTGATCCTATAAGGGTCCCGTTTTTTCCTTTTGAGGTACGAAACCCTAAAAATGACAGCTAAAACCTGAACTGAGTCAGAATTGAATCCCATTAAGACGTGGGCCGCGTGAATGTTGTTCTAGAAGCTCACTGACTCTATAGTCATGTAGTTTCACGGTGATACACAACGATGTTTTATTGCAAAACGTTGCCATAGCATTACGCGCTAATTCGATAAAAAAACCTTTTCCCTGGCTTTTAGCGCGTGATTGTGGGCGGGCCTTTACTTCCATTACGGTCCAGCTTTGTACAACCGGCGACCACACAATAAAAAATAAATAAAACTAACATTTAGGCCCACTTGCACAGTCCAGAGTTAAAAAAATAAGTAAGTAAGTGCTTGACTGTACAAATATAAAGAAAGGAACAAATACAATTCACAGTTGTATTTTATCGTTATTTAGTTCTTAATAGTTTGTATTTAAGTTTTATTTTAGGAGTTTTGTTAAATAAATATTGTTATAATTCACAAAATAATAGGTTAGGTTTAAAGATCTTTATTCCCATTAAGAATTTACATTCACTTATAATGAGAACTTAATACTAAAATCGTAAAAATATATAACATGCAATGAGCGCTGCGCGCAATAACAAAACAGAAGCAGGTAGAATCTACATCACTATAGTTACTTGTTCGCTTGACAACATCTCGCCGATACACAATAATATTTTCTTAGTGGGTAGAATTTTTGTACTGAGCATAACAGGACTTGAGTAAGATAAACTGGAAGTGGCTTTACATGGATGAGCGTAGTAGCATTTTAGTAAGAAGTTTAGGTTTTTTTTTTTTTTTTTAATAAATATAATTGAATCCTGAATAAATTGTTGTTATTTATCATTATATTTGTATTATATTTATTGTATAATTATATGACATTATCTTTTATTTCATTATATTATTCGCTGTATATTTGTTTGATTATGTATGTATATGTAAAACACATGAAAAAGATGAATAAACATGAATATTGTTATATTTTTTGGATGATTATTATTATTTCGTACTTAACTTATTTATCTGTTATATGCCGTTTGAGTAATTTTTTAAAAATGTACATACTCTTGGCTTTTTTTATGTGCGTTGGTAATTTATTATATAGCTGAGCACCCTCATATAATACGCATCTTTTCCCGTACTTTGTTCTTGATGGACGCAGTATTATATCGTTCGCATTTCTAAGATGTATTTTTTGTTTTGTAATTTTCTTAGTAAAATTTATTTGTGTGTTAATATTTTTTTTAATACTTTCCGAACCAAAACACAAGTGTTATATTCATATGTTTGCGTAATATTAAGTAGCTTAGTTTCCTTATATATTTTTTCTGTTGATGTTAAATAGTCATACTGGAACAATACTTTTATTAATTTATTTTGAGTCACTTGTATGGTTTTAATGTTGCTTTTTGCGGCCGAACCCCAAACTTCGATTAGGTAGTCAAAATGGGGTTTTGCAAGCGCGTTATATATGGTATATCGAACCTGGTGTGATAGACATCTGGCAAAGCCTCGCAATGCTCCCATCAACGAAGTTATTTTAGACTTAATTTTCTCAATGTGTGATTTCCAATTTAAATTTTTATCTAAAATGAGGCCAAGGTATTTCTCTTTATCTACTATTTTTATTGTTTGATTGTTTATTTTAAGAGTATTGTATTCAGTAATTTTCTTGTTTTTTGCCATGAATATTATATAGTTGGTCTTTGCTATATTTACAGTAAGCAGATTAGTTTGAAACCACTCATTGAGGAGATCAAGGTCTCTTTGCGCTTCCGTTATGATATCTGTTATAGTATTGCCAAAGTAAAAAAGACTCGTATCATCGGCGTATAGCGTGACATCTCCCCTTAGACCCACCTCATGGATATTATTTATGTAAATTAAGAAAAGTAACGGTCCTAAGATGGATCCTTGGGGGACACCGCATGTGATGGACTTAGGTCTACTATCATGATTACCTATTCGTACTATTTGACTACGGTTTGTTAAGTATGATTTGAGGAGTTTATATGCAGTTTTATTAACACCTATACGGCGTAGTTTGTTTAATAACAGCTCGTGACTTATCGTATCAAACGCCTTTTTTAAATCTATGAATACTCCAAGTACTATTTGTTTTTTATCAATGCTTACTTTTATTTTAGTCACAAGATCTATGGTGGCTGAAAGGGTGTTTGATTTTTTTCTGAATCCGTATTGTTTTTCATAAAGAAAGTTTATTGATTCTAGGTGTAAGATAAGACGGTTATAGATAATAGTTTCGAAAATTTTAGAGATAGTTGGAAGCACCGAGATAGGTCTGTGATTACCCGGGTCAGTTCTGTTTCCAGATTTATAAATAGGGGTTACTTTTGCCATTTTTAAGTTGTCAGGAAAAGTTCCAGTTTCTAGACATTGATTTATACAAGCAACAAGTTCCTCAATTACCAAATTCTTAACGCATTTCAAAGCTTTTGCACTAATACCATCCAAGCCAGTGCTAGCATTTTGTTTTAAATTGTTAATGATCTTCATGACTTCATCTGGCGTAGTAGGAGTTAGATGTGAAAGTTCAGAATCGATTCCTGTTGAGAGGGGGGTGTGATTTGATGTCACGTGATATCTACTAGGAATTTCATTGGCAAGTTTAGATCCGACAGTTGAAAAGAATTCATTAAGGCCTTCGCATATTTCTCTTTCATCCGTAGTAACACCATTGTTCGTTTGCAGTTTATCAGGAGCTAAAGCTTTATCCATCTTGTTTTTGGCAAAACTATTAATTAGAGCCCACATTTTTGAAGGTTTGTTTTTGCAGTCTATGAACCTTTTCAGGTAATATTCTTTTTTCGTTTTTCTAATGTTCGCTCCTGCTTTATTTCTTGCCTTTCTAAACTGTTCTTCTATATTTTTGTCATTAGGGTTACGTTTCAATGCTTGCCAGAGTCTGTTTCTTTCATTAATATCTTGTATAATATATCTGTTTATCCAGTCCTGTTTTGGTAAGTTAAGCACTTTTGTCTTGGAAATTTTGCTTTCATTGATACTCGAGAGAAGCTTGCTTTCAAGTACGGCATACTCATGTTCTTTATTTTCTAGCCCTTGCTCTTCAATTGTTTTATATAATTTCTTATAGTCTATTGCAGTGTAGTTAAATAATACAAACATCAACAAAAAAATACAAAATTATATCGCTAACTCGGGGTTAGGTTTGACAGTTCCATACATTTTGACACTACTTAGCCCCGGGCACAGAATATATAATAGTACTAACGTACAGAATGGCCACGCTCCGCCCCGCACCGATTCGAGTTACCCCACCCCTCAAGCGCAGTCTGCCGGAAAGCTGCTGGCAACTAGTAGGGCTCGCAACGCGATGTATGTCGGCCGCACGTCACAAGTTCGGGAACCTATCCTACCTACTTCATTTTATAAAACATGTAGCCTATGACAAATTGGAAGAATGTAGCATTCTATTGGTGAAAGAATTTTTTAAATCGGCCCAGTACTTTTTGAGCCTATTCATTACAAACATACAAAAATAGGTACAAATCTTTCCTCTTTATAATATTAGTGTAGATTAGAAAATTAATGCTTTCTGAAATTATCGCGATTAATTCATGAAATAATTACAGAATCATTCGCTTAAGTTTGTTGTCGTACATCTATTGTAATTGAAAATAATAATGCTTAAATACACAGACAGACACATTTTAAGTAAGTTTAAATAAATAGATAACGATTAAGTACATTTATTTGCACACATCTAAGCCATATCTACATTATAAGTACCTATATTTATGTCATTGGTAGTACTTATAGTACTAGGTTTTTGCGATAGACAGCCCTGTGTATCTTACGCACACATTGACGCGTGTACAGACGACGTCGTGCCTGTGTTCATTTCCGAACGCGGATTTTGTACGTCGTGGCCGCCGTGTGCCCCGGGTTAGCACACGGGGTTAAGTCGTTAACCGTGGTGCGTGCAAGTGGCCCTTAACAAACTTAGCAAAGCTTGTACTACCGGTACTGGGCAACAGATAACATAATTACTTGAATAGATAAATACACACTTAAGTACATACACAAGGGTATTACCATGACGTCTTAATGGGATTCAATTCCGACTCAGTACAGGTTTTAGCTGTTATTTTTAGTATGGATCCGAGAGCAAGCGAAGCGGCGAGAGCGGCTCTTCCCAGACCGCTGCTAAGAGCCTATTAACTCGAGTGATTGGTGCTAAGAGACGGAACCATGCCTCTAAATTTTACTTTGTCTTCTCCAAATCGGGTCCCTCACTACCGCAAATTGCTTACTTGAAAGGTGACGTCTGACGATTTGATTTTGATGTCAATATCATCATCACCTGAACAGCAGTTGGCTGGAATAGTTTAATTGAACACCACTACACGGCTAGCACAAGAGCGCGAGAAATAGACTACCCTTTCTTTCTAAAACCAACTGTAAGAAAAAGACGGGTGACTCAGGCAGGGGCACAGATCTCGCAGCAAAACTTATGTCTAATGAAATAGGCGTAGCCTGTCTACGTAGATGACTTCACATTGCCTACATTTTGCTTAGGAGCAGGGGCTCTGCTAACACAAGATTTTATATTCACTTGCAAATTTGTACGGAGGCCTGCAAGTCCGCCTCGTACTTGGCCGGTTTTATTTTATTACAATGTGTTTGCCAAATCACTACACATTATAAAACAAAAACCTCAGTCACGTTAGGAGTAAAAGCAGCTTTCGGAATTGGATTCCGTTTTTCGAAAGCACATTGCTCAAAAGTAATACAAATCAGTGTGTACTACTGCTATTATTAATTAGGTTAATAAGAGCTGTAATTAAATTCTTTTCTACTTCTAGATATTTCAGAATCAGCACGATTTTTATCATCTTTTGGGAGATATATTTCGAGTTTCTATACCGTGAAGTCAACATTCGAATCGGCAACACTCGCAGAAAAAATTGGCACTGATTTTGCTGCCACTACATTTTTATACTTCGTATCGTTTCCAACTTTGAGGGACAGATACGTTGTATCTTATATCTTTTAGTATTGATAGAAAAGCAACAAAACAGTTCAAATAGCTATATTTTAATGAACTTTATCGGACAGTAAGACATTATACATGAGAAAGTTTGTGTTAGTTAGTCCTTCACGCTAAAACGGCTGAACGAATTTAATGAAATTTGGTATGTGGATAGCTGGTGGAGTATAAAAAGTAAGAAAAACCTATCGAGAAACTTTTATTCGTCGTTTTGTCATCCATACCGTAACCGCATATACAGGTCCATAAATTGTCGTGAATTAACGCATTCTTCATTACAAATTTCCACTCGACGTAATTTTCACGTCCGCGTAATTTTTCATGAGAAAAATTTTGATTTTTATTTTCCGACATATTTACAACAACGTTTTACTATTTCAGCTGAGCACATAACCTTTTATATTATTAATTTAAACACATTTTTGTGTATAAGCAGATATTTATAATCAACACAAGACAAGGAGCTAAAAAACAAGAGATCGACATAAACATGTCACTCAAAAACATACTGACAGACATGATGGAAGCGAGCAGGTTACTCTACAGCAATGCAACCTCCAACAGAAACAGTCAGATGTACCTTCATGTGCAAAGACGAATTCATCCCTTTAAGAAAACTCTACCTGTCAAACATTGCTGACAAGTACATAATAAAGTAGCGTCAAAGAGTGAGTATAAAATTACAAAATAACTTTGCAAATGTTTGCCAGCTCCGTTAAAACACTTCCAAACAAAACGTTACTTCAATCCTAATCATTTTCTTTTAAAGGTAAAAATAAACATCGTTTTAATGAACGAGGGTGCGAGTGACTTGTCAACTCGGCACGCGACGTACTGATTACCACTCTAGTGGCTCTTAATTGAGTGGCGCAACTAGTGCCCACAGCGCTCAGCGCGTCGACCGTCGACCAATGGCGTGGCAAAGCTAAAGCCTTAAAAAGTAGAGCTTAACAGCCTTATTCATAAAAAATCCTTAATTGAGGTTTGATCAGTTCATTAGTTAACAGACTGATTAAGCTTATTTGACAGTTGTTAAAAAGTATGATTCATAAACGCTTGCTAGCAGTCTGTTAACTAATGAGCTGTTGATGAATGGATTAGACGCGTTATGTTGTCACCTTGACAAATCATAGACCATAAATGGCTTTTTAGTGAATTAAAAAAAAAATTGACAGCAGTGGCAGCGAATTAGCGGGAAACCAGCGAATTAACACGACAGACGAGGCAGTGTGGATCTAGTTTCCTTTACCTTTCTCGAAGGAAAAAAACTGTCTTGCGTATGGTTTTGCTCTTGCCAAAATCAGCTGTTCATAATTGTGGCGGCCATTTTGTGAGTTAGCAGAGAGATAAAGGAGGGTCTACGGTCCACTATCTTTCGGAAGACTTAACAGACCCTTGAAGGACTGATTAGCGCTAATTGACGTTTATGAATCATGTTTTTTTGCATCGGTCCTATAGCGAGCTTATAGCGAGCCTCTAACTTTTTATGAATAAGGCTGTAAATCACGACCGCTCGACGTAAATTACTAAGTTAGAAAATATTTGATTCCCTTTAATTTAACAATACTGGGGCCTTACCATGACATCTTAATGCCATTTCATTCAGACTCCGTTCAGGTTTTAGCTGTCATTTTTTATATGGATCTGACAGCGAGCGAACCTAAACTGAATCGGAGTTCAATCGCATAAAGATGTCATGGTAAGGCCCCTGTTTAGTATAGTGACGTATATCCGGTGACTGGAACTGGAACTGTAATGTCTTTTTTTTTATGTGAATAGGAAGGCAAACGAGCAAGTGGGTCACCTGAGGGTAAGCGATCACCACTGCCCATAGACACCCACAACCCCGGAGGGATTGCAGATGCGTTGCCAACCTAGAGGACTTAGATGAAATGCCTCTTGTGCCCGTAATTTCCCCGGCTGTCTTACTCTCCACACCGGAACACAGCAGTGCAAGCACTGCTGCTTAGCGGCAGGATTAGCGAGTAAGGTGGTGGTAGCGATCCGGACGGACCTTGCACAAGGCCCTACCACCCGCAGAGGTGAGGTCTTGAGGTTTCGGGTATAAGAAATATACGAGTAAGTATACATATGTAGGTGTTACTTAATGCATTGTGCGAATGTAGCTTTGCCATCGGTCCGTATAAAGCTGGACAGTTAGCCTTTTAATCTCTTGTCAGGTTTAAATAGACCGCGTCGACGTTTTTGTCAGGTGTTCAGAGCCTCTAGTGTAAGTTTTCACACGAACAAACGTCTCGAACGCGTTCACGTAAACGTCTCAATTACTATGGAATAATTGGCAGCGCCACTTGCGGATCGAAACGGCAACAAACTGTTCCCATAGTATTTGACATTTTAACGCAAACGCGGTCGAGACGTGTTCTGTGACCGGAAACTTACACTAAGCATACAGGAAAACATTGCGTTCCGTTCGCGTTGAAGTGTCAAGTGTTATGAAGTTGTTCTTACTTATTATTAATAATAATAATAACGATCATTTATTTCGGAAACAAGTAATGCACCATGTGTTAGTGAAAACTGTAACCTTAAATCTAAATTAGTGAAAACACAGCAAGTCCTAACCTAACCAGCTCTCGCTGACAAATGCATGGGTTCTCGATCCATACCGCAAGTGTTTTATTACCGCTACGTACCGCTAGTGGTTTTATAAATTTTTCTATATTAATTGAGAAGAATTTGCGAACTCGTTCGAGACGTTTGTTTCAACGACAACTAACACTGAGCGCTCTGAGCCTCTAGTGTAACTTTTCGCATATAAAAACGTCTCGAACGCGTAAAAGTAAACGCCTCATTTACTATGGAAAAATTAACAGCGCCACTTGCGGATCGAAACAGCAACAAACTGTCTCATAGTATTTGACATTTTAACGCAAACGCATTCGAGACGTATTTTGTGACCGAAAACCTACACTAAGCATACTGTACCAATTTTCTAAATTGGCAACGAATAGTAAATCAGTCTACAAATCCCTTGCATCTACTTTATAGGCTAAATTTCCTGTAAACGCCAGGCTCTTTCAAAGCAAGATAAATGCAACACTGTAACAATCCTGAGAAATAGCGCTTTGCAAAAAAACCTTTTAGGTAGCACGGAGGTTATTTTTCAAAAAAGTCTTTCCAAGTAGTTGAAATTAATGGCGGAACTTGAGCGTGAATAAATTAACCCTTGGGGTGACATTTGGCAAAGTTTGGAGCTAAGTTAATGTCATTTTTTCCAAGATTTTGTTCCATTAAGTACAAGTTTCAAATGTTGGGTCTTAGTCGGTTGATTCGAATAATTGGCACCCTATTAAAACACTTTTGTACTATTCCTTCGATTCCTTCCTAAAAATAGGATGCCTTATAAAGCAACATTCGTGAGCAAGGGTGTATATATAAAAGGCTTTTTGGGGTTGCAGTGGATATAAAGGGCTCTCTCGTTGCAGACCTGTAGGCTTATTGTCTAACTCGCTCGCAATCGCCATCGTGTTCATTTTGACAGTTCTTTTATGAATGTGACAGCTAGCTGATTCCGATGCCAATTGTCGGCCCATACATGAACTGTCGAAATGAACACGATGATGATCGCGAGCGAGTTACGTAATAAGCATGCTGATACATCATTATCGAGAACAGTCTACACACTGTCCCTGTTTAGGAATGTATGTAGCCTATCAAAGCTGTTTGAAGTAAAAGTGGTGTTGCGAGTAAAAATCCACCAATAGGAGAACTGTTTTAAGCGAGGCTGGAAAATTAAGTAATTCTATTGGTGCATCATTTCCAAGCCACCTCGCACAGCTTTGACGGATGCAGTTTAACCTTGTTAGTATATGAAGGAATTATACAAAAAAATATCCTACTTTCCTACTTCCTACTAATATTATGAATGCGAAAGTTTGTGAAGATGTGATGATGTGAGTGAGTGTGTATGTTTGTTCCTTCTTCACGCTAAAACGACTGAACGGATTGGGATAAAATTTGGAACGAAGATAGCTGCTACCCTAGATTAAAACATAAGCTGCTTTTTATCCCGGAAAATTGCATAGTTCCCGCGGGATAGCGATATACATGTTAAAGGTCATAGCTGCCTAATGTGTCTAACTCTACGCGCACGAAGTCGCGGGCAGAAGCTAGTACAGGAATAAAATAAATTCGCACCGTGTCCTTGTGGCGTCCCAAAAAATTAGGAGGCGTTAACAAATAACAAATGCTACAACCTCAACGTATATGACAACGATTCTGTCTCGTCACTTCTTTCGACGTTATGTGCATCCCTTTTGCACTCAGGCGCAGCGTTGCCAGATGGGTACGCAATAGTACGCATGGCGTACTATTTTATGATCTTGCGTACTCGCGTACTCATCCGTCGATCTGCGTACTATTTTTATATTTTAGCATCTGACAGCCCCTAGGTTACAGTTGACAGAAAAACAATATAGATTACCTGTGGCTGTCGCGATGACGTTTTTTTTTTTTTTTTAGCCGTTGTGTTTATGTGCCAGCTGGTAAAGCGCAGTTTTGCACTAAATGTTGCACTGCGTACTCAAACTTGAATTTGCGTACTATTTTTAAGAGCTACGCGTAACGGAACGTAAAACCCATCTGGCAGCACTGCTCAGGCGGTCAGAAAAGGATGGCAACGTCAAAAAAGGGTGTTGACTTGTGTGACGAAAATTGCTATGCGACGAGCAAAACGTAAACGTGGAAATAAAAGTTCGACGACAAATTGTGTGCCTGACTCGGTGGTTTACGTTCACCTGCGAAGCCGAGGATTTATTTTATTCTAAAAAGAGGGTAGAAAGAAAAATTTAGGAAAATAACCTTTATTAATGTCTGTCTATTTCGTGTCCTTGTGTTTGATTTAAAAAAAAATTACTTTTATTTTCTTCACGAACTAAAACAACTCGTTAGTAATCGAGTAAGACTTGAACCAAATAAAAAGTAAAGACAGAATTTTGCTAAAAACCAAGTGATGCAGGTAAAACCACGACTACGTTACGCAGTTGCACGCACACAAATACAAACAAACTGTACAGTTGAGTTGCACTACGCGCCTAAGGCGTAGGTAACTTGGTTTTGCTTCGCTTCGCTACCTATTCAAAGTATATATTCTATCTTTACTGGTCTTTACTTTTTATTAGGTATGTTTTTGTATATAAAGTATAAAATAAAGCCCAGTTTACACATGCAAAGAATTAGAACAAAGAGTATTGCAGCATTACATTGTCTGTTTTTTACCTAAAGAGTTATCGTTTAGGTTTAGATGATCGATAGAGTACCTACGTGCAATTTATAGGTACAATCTGTTCCACAAAATAACCAAATACCTATTTAACACAATATTTTCATTTGTTTCAGATGACATGAACACCTGAATCCTACTAGAAACACAAACACCTATCTATACAATAAGACATTTATTTACATTTAAACAAAGTACCTTCACTGACAATAAAACGCCAAATCTCCTCAAATAATTATTTTCGTATTCCATTTAAAAAAATACTATAAATAAATCTGTGATCGCCAACTGTTTCCATATTTGAAATATAACTTTTTAAATTTTGAAAATGAGCTTTGATTCGACGTCGTCTGCCAAGCGGCTGAATTTAGAACGGGCTAGCAACTTTATGAGGCAGTTTAGGGACCCAGACTCGAGGGAGCTGAAGAAACTCTCTGCCAACCAGTTCATGGAAGTCTGGAGCCATTACGACAGAGATGGTAAGTCAAAAATACTTTTTTTATACAGAATTGACTCTTAAATAATATATAACGGGTTAGTTAAACCTACATAATTTAGAAGCGAGTCACCATTACCGACATGGCACTATTTTCACTAGACTTGACTTAAACCCATAACATTTGACCACTCTTATACATTGATTAAACTTTAATAGGTACTTAATTGAGCATTTTGTTCATTGGCTTTTTAATATTTTGATATTTTAAAATGTGGCCGCACCGTTTCTGTATTCCATCATAAAACAATTAAATTAGCTAGTGTTAGGAATTGAGCTAGGAGATATATTTCTACCGATAGTTATATAATTTTGACGCTTGTTTATCCGAGCTTTTTATATTACACACACGTTTTATGTTTTTTAGATTAGGCTTTTCGGGAATTAGCTCCGACGACAATGCACGAATATCTTAAACAAAAAATGGTGTTTTAAAAATACTTTCTTGCCCTGGGCTTCGCATAGCAAGTTTTTTTACTACGATCGAAAAGAGAACTGAAGGGTATCCCATTTTAAACAGAAAATTGATTGAAGGGAACAAAATGACAAACACGATGTCCACACGGAACTCTATTTTTGTAGGAAATAGTTATCTTACTTAACTGAATAAGAGCTGAAACTTTCCTCTCGCAGCTCTTCCTCGTAGTTGATGTATTATGCAGTTCCTAGAATAGACAATTATGTACGCTGAAGTCGGGTGCATTTCGCAAATCAAGGTTCCATGGAATACTCAGAAACTTATGTTTGAAACGAAAGCCTTAACAGTGGGAATTCGAAGAATTTAATTCCCACAGAATACACCACAAGTGTCAGTCAAGGTATGGAAAACCGTTAAGTGCTTTTTAATATTTAGAATCGTTACCGGTATTCCCAAAAAAAATTGTGACGTGACGGCCGCGTGACGGTAAGAAAGAAGTCAGTGCGTTTCTATGGACCGACCGCTTAAGGGTGCGACCAAACCGCCGCGTATACGCAGTGAAATGTCGTATGCGTCACGTTTTCTCACCGTTTCTTCATACATTTTGTTGCGAACATCACCGTTTTTTAAGCGGCGGTGTGGTCGCACCCTTAGGGTGACGTTACGGAATCGCAACAAAATGTATGAAGAAACGGTGAGAAAACGTGACGCATACGACACGTCACAGCGTATACGCGGCACGGCGGCACGGCGGCACGGCGGCACGGGGGCACGGGGGCGCGGGCGAGGACTCATTTTAAGTGGTCGGTCTATAATTTTTATGAACTGTGATAAAAAATAAAGATTTAAGCATACATAGGGACAGACAGACAGCTTAGAGCGACTTTATTTTATACTATGTCGTTATGATGACTGTATCGATATTTATGCCATTGTACTGAATGGCTTATATGTATATTGTACTTGTAGAGAGTTTCAAACGTACATGGTGGTAACAGGAGGGTCTGTGTGGGATCATTATGATGTCGGGATTGTTATAAAAAAATAACGATGACTGAAAGAAGATTAACAAAACAGATTTATGATGAAGTGAAAGAGGTATGTCAGAGGTATGTAGCAAGTGTAAAAAAGTAGGTAGAGTTTTCCTACCCCTATGGAAAAGAGCCGATACGGTATGTATGTTTGTATGCATACAGGTATAAGAAATGATAACACACTCGGACGTCTATTAACTACCCACACAACCAAATGGTCAACGTGTATTAACTGTAACTTTCCTTTCACGAGTACAGACCTTGCTTGTCTGTATAGGTTAAATAAATGTATTATGTGTAAGTAGATAGAAAAGGACGCATATAGCTACAAGAGTGAGTGGAGGCTACTCCAGTCTCCGCATCTCCCCGCAAACAGAAATCGGCATTGACATTGAAGAAGGACCGACGTATCTTTGACGCCGGCTATTTTGGTTGTGCCTACATATCTTTCACAGAGTAATAATATAACATACACGAAGGTAACGTTGAGCAAGCTCATACATTTTAATGCAGACATTTCGCTTTGAACGTACATTTTTTGTCGATTAAATTTTAATTTTTTTTTCAATATGGCGGAGCGGAGCAAAACATTTCGAAAAATGTTCAAAACACAGAGCTCTGCAGCTTTGCTCAGGTAGATTACATATATAGATTAATTTATTCCAAGAAAAGCAGTTTTTTTTTATTCTCTACTGGTTCAACATCAGTGATCAAAATACATTTACCTTGCTACTCCTCTGCTACCAAAACATAGACTTCCACAGAATAACGTCTGATACAATCAATCAAATAGTAACGTTCAAGATGTCATCACCATTACACAGCTCAAGGTTATTAGGTGCACGTGCACTCAACAATTTGCCCCCATGCACTTGACACGTTTTCTGACACCTAAGACGCTGGCACGACGCCAGGGAGCACAATACGATTGTCGTTATTCCTAACTTAAGGAGGATAGAAACTAGACCGTAAAATCTGAGTATTAGAAGCTTTCCAGCAAGCATGAGGCAAACTAAGACGCTTATTGCTCGTAAAATCTTCGGAATAACTTGAAAGGAACGTTTAAACTGGATATGATGGAAGTGTTTAGAGAGTTTTGTATGTTATTTAATGAAAAGGAATAGTGGTTTCGCTTCATAAAAGCGTGGGAACTTCTGCCTTTATTTATTCTCTCATCATTTTATAAGAACTCGTTGTACACATTCGTCATGCAGCTCGGTTTTGAGCATAATTTTACTAATGCTTATTGATTTATCATTTACTTTTATCGTAACAGAGCTGGCTCTAGTTTTACGAGATAGTTTTCGGTTTATTTGTAGAACAAAGCCAATCAAGTTAAAAGATTTTGATGGACTGTTTTTTATGGCAAGTTATTTTGAATGTTTTTTTTATTTCTATAGCTTTTCCACTCGAAATTCCATACAAGGTGACGTCATGTGTGACAAAGACATGTTCGAAACCAAATCTTAAAAAACTCCGCTTGAAAGTGCCAAAAAATTGTGTTGAGTTCGAAATAAGAGTAGTGAAAAACACGGCTCTACATTTTGTCAACTAAACGAAAATTTAATATCAGCTGTAGTTTTGTAGTAAAACGCTTATTGTTATAGCCTTTTTATTCCGAATTCGCTACAATTTCAGTAAGTACATGTTCTTGTTGTCGCGTAATTCGGCATAATTCGTATAATAATATGTATACTTACTTACTTTCGAATGGAATTGTCGAGTGATGTGCTTTCAAAGATCGGCCCTCTGTAGCCGAAACATGTCAGTCAACCCCAATTTAAAAAGGCTGTATATCTTTTAAAAGCGTTCGGACAATTTGAATATTCCCGTATATTTCAGCTGGTGGTTGTGAAATACAGGCAAATATACATTATATACATAACCATAAGTATTCATTTTATTAATGCGAAAGTGTTTCTCACTATCTGGCTGTTACCTCTTCATGCTTTACCACTGAACTGATTTACTATGAATTTGGTATAGAGATAGTTTCGGGGAAGGACATAGGATAGTTTTCATCCCGGAAAATCGCATAGTTCCCACGGGATAGCCCAAAGTGAATTCTGCGCGAAAGTTCCGGGTAAAAGCTAGTAGACTATAATAATAATAATAATAAAGTTATTTATTCAGACAACAAAGATCCAATTATTGTTAGTAATCACTTATGACTATGTTAGTATTCATATTGGACAAGAGACATTGTATTTTTAATTAAATGTTGCATCATGGAGCACTCATTTCTAACGGCTGTCGTCTTCAGAAGGCTGTTATTGCTGCCACGAATTCTTGTCAAAAGCGATGCCATTTTTTGCGCAGTACAGCATTGAAACTGTCCACGCGGGCTTCGGCAAACATGGCAGACGCACTGCAGAACCGCGGCAGCCCTAACATACTATACTATACTATATTTATGACTTCGACTTTATAACTCGACTCCATGATTCATTCCGCACATGTTCACATTCTGATCACTTATTCAGGTGTCATTACCTTCGCCCGTTATAACACTAAGCCAAATAGATACTAAGGCATTCATATAGGCCTAGGGAATACAAAAGGAAGACCCTTCACATAAACTATAGATAGAGTCTGATTGATATGCCTAACTTGGGCAAAGACAAAAGGTATGTCTTTGGGTTACAATAGAACTACTGTCATCTTGTATGACTAATCCTTAGAATATAGAAATGTCATTATGAAAAGTAAGGTATTTTCATTCTTATCTACTGTCCTATTTGGTAAACAAAATTCTAACTTCAATGTGCAAATTTGTGTAAAGAATAAGAACATAGATTTCTAGATGTTATGGAGTTACGACAAATTTTAACCACCGTCTAACTCTTTAATTTGAAGAGGTAACAAAATGTTAAATAAACTGTTCGATAGAGAAAAAAATTCTGATTTCAATGGTGCTTAGAGTGGACTTACGACAAAATGTCCCTTACGACATTTGAAATTTCCAGTGTCGATATTGATTGATGTTCAAATTGTAACTTAATTTTGAATGAAAAATTACGAAACACCGTTACATAAGCAACCCATCACTATTTTGATTCCCCTTTCCACCTACACATCCACAATCATGCTGAACGTGGCCTTTGGGTCTTGTTGCCTTAGGCTCTGTCTACCCCGTAAGGGATAAAGACGTGATTTATGTATATGTATGGGAAAGTGGTCACTATTTAGATTTCATTTTTTATTTTTTTACTTAATTTTCAAATTTAGCTAATTTATATACCTAAGTGTAAAGTGTACCAAATATATTGTAGTTTGTTACAAAAAAGTTCGAAACTACTATGTCAAAATGTTAAAGGGTTATAGCCATTTTTCAACGATAAGGTATGTGTACGAATGGTGACCACTTTCCCCTATGTATGTAACTCTGCCAATCGCGGTTGACCTGATGAAGTTTTCCAGAAAAATCCTAAAAACACCATTTATATAGACTGCAATATATAGACACAAGCTGATGCCCGCGTAAAATTAAATATAGCCTATAACACTTCCAAATAATGTGGCTTTATATCGGTAAAAGAATTTTCAAAATCGGTTCAGTAGATTCAGAGGTCACCGCTTACGTCAAAACTTTACCTCTTTAAAATTTTAAAAGTATTCATTACTAGCTGTTGCCAGCGACTTCGTCTGCAAAGAATTCGTTTATCGCTATCCCGCGGGAACTACGCAATTTTCCGGGATAAAAAGTGGCCTATGTGCTATTCCAGACTTTTTTCTATCTGTGTGTTGAATTTCATCCAGATCCGTTGGGCCGTTCTGGGGTGATTGAGTAACAAACAAACATCCATCCATCCATCCATCCATACTTTCGCATTTATAATATTAGTTAAATAATCCCTATTGATTTGGTCTGAAATTGATTTTATTCAGACTATAAATATGTATGTAAAATCTCACGTGGGCTCATAAATTACACAATAACATGATTTTTGTGATTAATTTCGTTTTTAGTTTCCCGCTCTATCTTATCTTTGGTCTGTGATGAAGCTAGTGCTATACGATTTAATAATAACGTTAGTCTAGTCTGTGGTCTAGTGCCTAACGATATTAGCTAGTGTTCAGGCAAAGGCTGACACTGCCAGAGAGTTGATTAATAAAATTACTTACGATCGAGTTACATCGCCACGAAATTCGGTCGCTTTGACATATGCGAGTTTTATACTGTGAAATTCGATGTTCGTTTAGTGCCGTACCGCTCATACTAATAGTAATCAATTAGAGAGTGAGTGGGACGGTGCGACACGAACTTCGAAAATCGAATTTCGGAGTAGTCCCTTCCTATCACTATTTTGATTCGCCTTTCCACCCGCAATCATGCTAAAAGTGACTTTTAGGTCTTGTTACCTCTGTCTATCCCGTTCAGGATAAAGACGTGATTTATGTATGTTGGTACTAGCTTCTACTCGCGACTTCTTCCGCGTAGAATTAGGTTAAAGAATTGATAATCTTGTTGGCAATGATGGTCTTTCCGAATGCGCTGGTACATTCACAAAAAGACATTTTACGGGTGGTAGGGCCTTGTGCAAGGTCCGTCCGGATAGCTACCACCATCTTACTCGCTAATCCTGCCGCTAAGCAGCAGTGCTTGCACTGCTGTGTTCCGGTGTGGAGAGTAAGACAGCCGGGGAAATTACGGGCACAAGAGGCATTTCATCTTAGCCCTCTAGATTGGCAACGGATCTGCAATCCCTCCGGGGTTGCGGATGTCTATGGGCAGTGGTGATCGCTTACCATCAGTTGACCCACTTACTCGTTTGCCTTCCTATTCGCATAAAAAAAAAGAAAAAAACACATGTAAAAGAGCCCTTGGCGGCCTATTTGCAAAATAAACTTTAGACTTTTGATGTTTGTAGTTACACTGCAAAAAATAATTTACGTTACAATACAACTCTACGTAGCTACGACTTTATCGCTATCCCGCGGGAACTATGCAATTTTCCGGGGTAAAAAGCAGCCTATGTGCTATTCCAGACTTTTCTCTATCTATGTGCCGAATTTCATCCAGATTCATTGGGCAGTTCTGGCGTGATTGAGTAACAAACAAACATCCATCAATCCATCCAAACTTTCGCATTTATAATATTAGTTATATTAATACTTCAACAAATAAGTAAATAAGTTTCAATAAAATCGCTCTGAGAAAGTACTGCGTTGGAGCAACAACTCAAGCGTATTGATGATTAAATTGATATTAAATGTTTTGAGGCACTCCTTATTGATTGTGATATTTCTTCCAATTATAGTGTCTGCAAGGCCAAGGTGAACATTCACTAGTACTGGCTAATAGTAAACAACACAGCAAGTTGTTTGCGTTTTGCAATTTTTGGTTAATAGCAGTTATTATATAGCTTATAGCGTTGAGGACTAGACGGTCCACATAAACCTCCAGGCCTCCTCTCACAATGAGAGGGCTTGGACTATAGTTTTCCCGCGGGCCCAGTGCGGATTGGAAACTTCACACACACCATTAAACTTCGGTGTATGCAGATTTCCTCATGGTGTATTCCTTCACCGCAAAGCTCACAGTAAATTCAATCGCACATTTATAAATTTCGCAAAATTCAGAGGTGCTAGCCTGGAATTCGAACCCTAGACCCTCTGCTTGAGAGATCATAGGTCAAACCACTAGGCTACCACAGCTTTTCCTCAACTTATTATTTTAATTCTACACAAATTTCCACCATTTTCGAATGGTGTTTTCAATAAATACAGCAGCCCCGAATATCGAGACACAATATTATATACATATCAGTAGCGTGGCGTCCATAGAACTCGATTCCCACCGGCTTGCCTATTTTAAGGCAGATGGGCAATTTATTGTGCAGTATTAGAGGAAAAGGCTAGTTAAGTTCCCTTCGGCTTGCCTTCTGATATACTTGACGCCACGCCACTGATACATATATAAACATACATACCGTCACGCCTCTTTCCCATAAAGGTAGGCAGAGACCATTTTTTTCCACTTGCCCCGATCCACCTCTTTCGCTTCATCCACAAAATATCCACATGCACATTCATCAATCTCTTCATACCTAATCGATCGGTTGTGGGCGATTCGGCTAGCAACCCATCACTATTTTGAATCCCCTTTCCACATATCCGCACACAATTATGCTAAACGTGGCCTAGGTCTTGTTACCTTAGGCTCTGTCTACCCTGTTAGTGATTTGTGTATGTGTATGTATGTATTTCTGCCAATCGCGATTTACCTGCCTTCTAAGCCCAACTCCCCCATCAAATATTACGGAGCTTTACCGTACCCATAACCAATATGCCCCGATATTACTCGCTCAATACTTCCCCTCTCAGATATCAATAGAGTAGTTTTTATTGGGAACTCAGCGAATTCAATTTAGACCTAATTTTTGTGAAAGGAAAGTCCAATGTAGAAGAGATGCGAAAAAAAACATAAGTCGTTTTGAAAGATGTTGTATGGCGATAACATCGGAAGAGAATATTGTTTGCCAATATTATTGTCAGTTTTTTACCTGTGTGATTTATAAACACTGATAGTAGGTCAACTGTTAAAAATTAGAATATTGTCCTACGGGAATCACAAGCGCAAGACAGCTACGTCTGCGCGTCACATATATATTGCAAAGTCTCTCAATTTTTTTTTCCGGATTATTTCAGTGGGTAGTTTGGTTAGTTTGACTTTACTCCTCTACAAAGATTTTTCATTTTTTTTTAATTAAAATTAACTGTTGCCCGCGACTTCGTCTGCAACGAATTCGTTTATCCGACCCGCGGGAACTACGCAATTTTCCGGGATAAAAAGTAGCCTATCTGTTATTCCAGACCATAAGCTATCTCTATTCCAATTTTAGGCTTGCGCTGCTCGCGGGTGGTAGGGCCTTGTGCAAGGTCCGTCCGGATCGCTACCACCACCTTACTCGCTAATCCTGCCGCAAAGCAGCAGTGCTTGCACTGCTGTGTTCCGGTGTGGAGAGTAAGACAGCCGGGGAAATTACGGGCACAAGAAGCATTTCATCTAAGTCCTCTAGGTTGGCAACGCATCTGCAATCCCTCCGGGGTTGTGGGTGTCTATGGGCAGTGGTGATCGCTTACCATCAGGTGACCCACTTGCTCGTTTGCCTTCCTATTCACATAAAAAAAAAAAAAACATTGTCTAACTCGCTCGCAATCGCCATCGTGTTCATTTTGACAGTTCTTGTATGAATGTGACAGCTAGCTGATTCCGATGCCAATTGTCAGCCCATACATGAACTGTCAAAATGAACACGATGGCGATTGCGAGCGAGTTAGACAATAAACCTACAGATCCGTTAAGCCGTACTGGCGTGAAAGAGTAACAAATATCCATACAAAAACATCAATACTAAGGGCAGGACTAAGTCCTACTTAATATTATGTTTGTAAGGATGGATGGATGGATGGATGTGACGACGTGAGTGTGTATGTTTGTTCCTTCTTCACGCTGAAACGACTGGACAGGTTTGGATAAAATTTGGAACGAAGATAGCTGATACCCTAGATTAACACATAGGCTACTTTTTATCCCGGAAAATTGCATAGTTCCCGCGGTATAGCGATAATCTTGTTAAAGGTCGTAGCTGCCTAGAGTCGCGAAGTTCATAATTATTACAGAATATACTGTCAACATCAGTTCTTAAGTCGTATTCTACGCAGACGAAGTCGCTGGCAGAAGCTAGTTCTGGAATAATTTGGAAACACCGTTGCATAGATACTTCATGTTTTTATAATTTAAATGAATATTTCGTATAGGTCTTCTAATAATTTAATTTCTAAACGACACTGAAAATTAGAACACATAGAAAAATCCGAAAAGTAATCGAACCGGGAATCGAATCCGGGTCCTCGTCATCGTCATTCCGTGACGCGTGCTATACCCCTACACCACCCATAGCAGGTGAGTAAGCCTCCGAATTTTCCCCAGACTCGATCCCCAGAGGGTTCGATTCCCGGCCATAGCTTTACTTTTCGGATTTTTCTATCTGTTCTAATTTTCAGTGTCGTTTAGAAATTAAATTTCTAACGGTAAAACGTAAGAAAGTAAACATTAAAAATGAAGAAGTAAATTTCTTGATTAATTTGATATTTTCTAATAATTTGTTTAATTTTAAGTTCAATAATATTGTACGCCCGAAATGTATAATGCTTTTCGTATTGGCTACGTTTTCTTTAACTTATTCTTTAAGGAAACTATAGGTCTATTTATTTACATCTAATTACCATCACTTGATTATGTACTTATGACTGTTTGTTTCTTAATAAATTAAAAAAAAAGAAATGGGCAAACTGTTGATGCTTTTCAATGTATGACATCTATGTACACAGTTTTTGACAATAAATGATATCTATCTATCTATACCTCCATCTCCAATACGGCCTCTTAAGCACATGTCTCAAAACCTCCCTTTTCGTCTCTTTCGGGGACAATAAAGCTATAAATAAGTAAGATGCTGGTTTCCGCGCGAATGGCTGTTGAGAGCTCAAGGTCCCCTCTAATGGGGATTTTTACCTTAATACCCGGGATTCGGGGTACCGCGGGATCATTTGTCAGTTGCTAATAAATAACACAGATTACAAGATTAGTAGCATACACAATTGCCTTTTTAATTTCTCAGTAACTTTAGCTAATGCTGTATACGTGTTCGGACTATATTTTAATGCTGGTTATTTTTTTATTTACTATTTTATCTTGCCCAGTCTAAATGTTACAAATACAACACTTAGTTTAAAAATAAACACTGGATTAACTTGATTTTCTAAATATTCTTAGTTTAAGCAATTATATAAAATAACACAATATTATAATGTGAATTCTTGTAAAGATATCACGACAAAACCTCTCGCAGAATATTTTCCCTAAGTACCTATATTCGAAATGAAAATATGATGTGATACAACCTTGCTGGACGAGTGCAAGTTTCAAGGGATCGGAATAAACGAATTATGTATATGACGAGGAATGTATGTGTTATTCCGGATGCAAAAGTATATCCATTTTAAATATGCATAGGTACTATTATGGCGGTGCAATACGACTTAAACACAAGTAAAACAGAGCCTAAGGTAAAAATACTTAAATACAGCATGATTGGGGAATCAAAATAGTGATGGGTTTCTCGCTGCATCGCCTATAACATTTTTTTTTAATGTTTCTGCTTCAAGGCAATCTGTTTTTCAACAATAAGCCGCTTCTCTGTTTGATTTCTCAGTTTATGTTTTTCTCAAGAGCCCTACTTGTATGAAAACTCTTTTCACACGACTCTCTTGCTGTCAAGTGGTAAATCTTTTATGTAGGCTCGGTATGTCACTCCTTTTTAGCCTATAACATTATTCCTACGATTTTCGCTAGAGATTGCAAAATCCAGTTTTTTATTAATATTTTGAAATAATCGTGTAATTACATGTTTTTTGAAAACCTAATGGTGTCCAATTTTATTGTTTTTAGAATTTCCCTAAGAATATATAAAATAGAACTGCAAAAATCTTTATAATCCGCGTTTAATCAGTCCAGTAGTGCAGTGTCTGCAGTACAGTACTACCGAACCGGCCGACTAGCTAGATCTAAAGCTAGGTAGGTATGAGGTAGCCAGTAAAGGGAGGAGGGGTGATTGATAGATTATGCTACGTGGCGGGGAACGAAACGAAGGCATGAATGAATGAAATGAAACGAAATTCTATAGGAAATTCTGGTTAAATACCAAGTTTGTCAACTGTAATTGAAATCCGAAAAAAACGGATTTTGATGCTAAAAATCCGAATTTATAAAAGGCGACGAAAATCCGGATTTATCCGGTTATTTCGGATTTCGGATTATCCGGAATGCAATCCCTAATTTTCGCCCATTCCCTCAATGTAGTAATAAAATACCTAACGTAAGTTTAAAATAATGTACTTATGTTCGGTTTGACTGAATCCTCAGATTACCTTTATTTCGTTCAACGGTTCGCTCTTGCCCAATTTTTTAAATAGACACTTCACAAGGTCCAAGGTCTGGGTAGGGGCCGTCATCCGAATGACGTCGGCGATAAATTATTCTGCCCGACGTTTTATTTAGACAGCCTCTCATTTGTACTTACCTGAAAATAAATATTTGTAGATAATTCAGTTGTGGCGATTCGATAATCCATGTTAGCAGCCTATCTTAGTATAATCCTACTTTAGACTTATACCTTTGTTCTTAAAAAATGGTTGTTGTTTCTGTGTTTGGCCAATGCAAATGTCAAAGACTACTGAAGATAGAACATAATGCTAACAACGTCATGTCGTAATAAACTATCCTTCCTATGAAAAATAGCCATTCGTCACATTTACTTGTACCTGATAATACGAACCTTGGGGCATGATAGGTCTCAATCTCTCAATGAAACGCTTTGAATTTATTTATTTCAAATTGCTTTGATTTCATCAAGTTATGAAATAATAAAACTTCCTTAATTTCCAACTTCCATTAATAGCTTAGCAACAATCATATTTCATGCTGATTCTCACTTTCCTAAATAAAATATATATACATCACCTTTGAAGTTCGTCTCTTTACTTCTCAAACCTTAAATACCCGATAATAAATAGGTACTTCACTAAGCTGTATAAACAAAAATGGCGTCTTCAAAGTATTCCTTTGTATCTCTTTCGATCTTTCCATTCTTTATCCGATATCAAACGACTCCTGATTGACTTAGATTAATGAAATAAGTTAGACTCGCCTGTCCAGAAATAAAATGATTGATAAGTTTCATGTAACTTCATTTACTTGGCCAAAGTGATGTCAAACTCGTGAACAAAAGGTTTACTTGCTTAATAGTTGCTGTATTATTGATGTAAGACGTGCAGTCGTGCAAGTAGGTATCAGAAATGAAAATGACTCGAAAGTAATATACAAATAGCAATACAGCGTAAGAGTACTGCCAGCATGTTGAACAACAATACCTAATTACAACACACCGGATAACTCACGTATAAAAGCCGAAGGATTGCTCCGACAATTGTGTCCGGACTATTCCGTAGCCCTTCATCAGAGAGCGCTCGCCCCGGCAGCAACGAAACGAACACCTAAAAAACCTAAAAGGAAAGGAAAGGTAATACCTAAGGGGTCAAGCTTATTTTTAACAGACTTCAATTAAAAAGTAGGAGGTTCCCAATTGTTTTTATGTTTGCTACCTCAGAATTTGGTCATATTTTGTGGACCGATTTCAAAAATTCATTTTTGCTACATTATAATTGTACACTTGTCACTTGTAACTTCGAGAATAGGGCCACAGGTGATGTAGTCTATTATATTAGTAGTATTAACAAAAAGAATAACAAACTAACACCTCGACAGAACCACTGCTTAGCTACTAGGTTAGTCACTACCGGTCGACAGCTCGGGTCGACGGTCACGGCATTTGACAGATGACCAATGCAAAGCGTTGACCTGGGGCCTTACCATGACGTCTTAATGCGTTTCAGTTTAGGTTCGCAAGCTGTCAGATCCATACTAAAAGTGACAGCTAAAACTTGAACTGAGTCGGAATTAGGACGTCATGGTAAGGCCCCTGTAGACTTATTGTCTAACTCCCTTGCAATCGCCATCGTGTTCATTTTGACAGTTCATGTATGGGCTGACAATTGGCATTGGAATCAGCTAGCTGTCACATTCATACAAGAACTGTCAAAATGAACACGATGGCGATTGCGAGCGAGTTAGACAATAAGCCTACTGTTAAGAGGGTGCATCCGTGCTGAACTCGCAACGTCGCATTTTTGGTGATTTTTTGCGATTATTTTACAGAAATTGAATGAAAGTATCAAATATCCGTCTGTAGTGCACTTCGTTTTTAGTGTATTATTGTGTCTAATTCATCGTGATGGACTTTTATTTTCTTATTAAACGAGATATAGTATTTTATCCCTTTAATACGAAAATAAAAGTCCATCACGATGAATTATTGCATTAGACACAATAATACACTAAAAACGAAGTGCACTACAGACGGATATTTGATACTTTCATTCAATTTCTGTGCAATAATCGCAAAAAATCACCAAAAATGCGACGTTGCGAGCTCAGCACGGATGCACCCTCTTAAGGAGAATGTAATTTATATTTCATTATGATAAAATGTTTTTCTGCAAAGTTTCTTGCACTGCGTTCTTCTTGGCAAGAATACCTAGTTAAAGTATCTGTCTACGTATGGCCTCTCCCCACATATGTATTACAAAATACCTTGACACATCTAATATTCGCGTCATCTCTCTTCTCCACCTTCAAAGTCAGATTCATCAATATCCAAATTGTCGAAAGCCTGTCGTATATTCTAATTTGATCTGAGCCATCTATCCCGTATCGGCTATTTTTCACCCTTACCCTGATTGGTATTAGAGACGCGGAAAATCTATTTGTCTTTATTTATTCCATGAATTCCTTACGCAGCATCATGGTAAGGAATTATTTACATACCAGCTGTTGCCAGCGACTTCGTCTGCAAAGAATTTCGTTTATCGCTATCCCGCGGGAACTACGCAATTTTCCGGGATAAACAGTAGCCTATGTGCTATTCCAGACTTTTTTCTATCTATGTGCCGAATTTCATCCAGATCCGTTGGGCCGTTCTGGCGTGATTGAGTAACAAACAAACATCCATCTATCCATCCATCCATCCATACTTTCGCATTTATAATATTAGGTAGATAAGTCTACTTTCAGTCAGACATCCTAAGTAAAGTAAGGCATCATAACAAAACTAAAGGGAAAAGTCCAATAATTATTTTATTTTCACTGTTATAGTACAAAAGTGACTTTATTATGTATTTTATGTTTTCACAATGTTCACGATTCTCGTCTCGATTTCATGACTTGCTTGTTCCAACGATTCATTGATACCATAAAATTCTGTTCTAGTTACAAGCACTTCTAGTTTCACCTGTCCCTGTGTTTGTCCGTAATTGCGTTAAAATTTGGTATAAAAGTATAGTCAACAGCAAAAGTAAGTGGTCATTTTTATTCCATTGTAAACTTTATTCCATTGCGACAAGGCAAAAGGTGATAACTTACTTTTGCTCTTGACTGTACATAGGTAGAGGTATCTCATAACTATTTCTGAGTCAACCTGATAAAATGTTCAGGAATAGTTCTGTATAGAAGGTTTTGCAGTCAGTAAAAAACTTGATACTACTTTTTCCCCAGCAAAAATGAAAGGCAAATCTAATTATGTAGAAATTCCCGCCTCACCGATGAAATGATTCGATAAAGCTTTTGTAAACCTGATGCGGAATAAAACGTCTTTCAACGGAACATATTGTCAGACGCGAGAAATGGAAATGTCGAGTAGGTACCTAAGGCCCCTCGTTCACAAGGCTACGCTAATCTTCGACACTCGACGATTTTGGTCTCCAAGCGACTACCGCCATACACCATTGAAGTTCATACCTACACGAGTCGCGTCGCCGACATACATTCACTAGCAAAAAAAATACCGGGTAGCACTCCGGGAGTGCCGGCAGAAGTAAAAACAGCAGCTTAGATTAGATTTTGATGTTGTTACCTCCATAACGCTCAAGACTCGTACCGTACTGGCCGCTTACAAAAAAAAACGTAAAGTTGAAAGACCTCTAACAATGTGCTGATGCCCTAGTTGCTACGCTTGCTCCACGACTCAACAAAAAAACACTTCAAAAATCGAATGCGATTCATTCGTTTTCAAAATAAGCTCTTAGAGGATCTGATATTCTGGTACATAAACTCTCACTCCGTCTTACGCCTGACGCGAGTTTAACATTTTTACCCATCCCAAAAAGTGCCCAGCGCCGCTAAAAAAGTCTTCACTTCAAAGAAACAACTAAAACCTCAAGCCAGCCGGTACAGCGTTATAATTATAAATTACTGGCACTCATAAAATACAGCAAACAATTTAAAAAGCTTGAGTACCTAAATAAAATACCGCGGTGTAGTCCAAGCTTTACCTGAGAACCTATCCGATAATAGAGACTCCCTGGAGCTTTGCAAAGCTCCGGTCCCGTAGAGAAAAGCTGCTGCTGTAAAGAGATCACTATGGAAAGTGTCCTTTAAGTTAATAGTTATTAACACTAGTAGAGGTAACCAACAGGACGCGACTATTACGCGCTCTCGTGCTTGACATTTGACATAGAGGTGGGCCATGATGAAAACGGATTAGAAGTCGTAGATCTAATGCCGTAATGTACTTGTAGGATTTTTCTCGCAAGTGTAAACTAGGCTTAAGGCCCATATAGTACACTAGCTGTTGCCAGCGACTTCGTCTGCAAAGAATTTGTTTATCGCTATCCCGCGGGAACTACGCAATTTTCCGGGATAAAACGCAGCCTATGTGTTATTCCAGACTTTTCTCTATATATGTGCGGAATTTCATCCAGATCCGTTGGGCCGTTCTGGCGTGATTGAGTAACAAACAAACATCCATCCATCCATCCATCCATACTTTCGCATTTATAATATTAGTTAGAAGACTTTTCTCTATCTATGTGCCGAATTTCATCCAGATCCGTTGGGCCGTTCTGGCGTGATTGAGTAACAAACAAACATCCATCCATCCATCCATCCATACCTTCGCATTTATAATATTAGTTAGAAGACTTTTCTCTATCTATGTGCCGAATTTCATCCAGATCCGTTGGGCCGATCTGGCGTGATTGAGTAACAAACAAACATCCATCCATCCATCCATACTTTCGCATTTATAATATTAGTTAGATAACAACAGATGTTAGCAAATCTTATGTCGTTAGAACTTTACCTGCTCAATATTAATACGAAAACTAAAAGCTGAGGAACTAAGTTCTCGAGTGGGGCAGCCATTAAGCCAAACTTTTATGTCAGGGCAACTTATGGAGTCATAAGTACGCAGTTATTGAGGGGGTTCCGTCGTTTCTGATGCAATTCTAAGATTTTACACTTTCTTGTGCTTGCCACAACATTATGAAGAGTGCGGCCCATTTTTACACCTTACCGGTACTATTCTTAAGTATATTGTATTTCTTCCTTTTATATATTTACGTGTATCGAATGTGTGTAAATCTCTCACTCTTTCTCTCTCTTCGCTCTCTCGGAATCGGTTCATCGGCTTAAGAGCTATGATGCCATCATTCAGACAGACACACACACAAACATAGACGTCAAACTTATAATACCTACCCCTCTTTTTGCGTTGTGGGTTAAAATACTTATTTGTGTCACGAGGGAGCAAAATGATGTGTTTACGGCGAGGGCGCTACATTGAATCCAGAATGTAGCGAAGGATTCTACAATAGAATCCTGAGCGTAACGAGGGATTCTAAAGTAGAATCCAGAGCGTAATGAGGGATTCAAGTGTTAACGCCCAAGATGAAAATAATTTTGGTCCCGAGTGGCTCATACAACTTTTAACACCGAACATTAAAAAATTTGAAAAAAGAATTCTAAACATAATGAAAGAGCTACCAGCATAGAAAATGGCGTAATTTTACAATCATCAACTTCAAAACATTGCATTTGCAAAAAACTACTTAGTAAAGCCTTGAACAGAAAAGTTGCACTTTGATCCCTCTCGACAGGGAGCAAAGCTTACTTTTCTGAATGAGAGGTGTGAAAATGCACTTTATGTCAACGTTTTGTATTTCGAGTACTCCAAGGCATTTAAGTACAATTAGCACTAAAGGGACCGCCCGTTGTTTATTGATCGCGCTATTTAAAGGTATGTACCTAATAGAAGTTTGGGAGTTCATTATTAAATATCGGTGACCCAGTTCCGACGGCCGGGACACCATTGTGTGGACGATCATAATAAAAGGGACACAATACAATACACAAATGCAGGCAACGATAGATGAATTAGTAAAAGCATGCCAAATATGGGTATTTTCCTGTCTCACAGGTTCAATCAAAAAATACGATTATGTTCTAGAAATTTCGACCTGTCTGCCCAGAATTCGCTAGGCTATCCCGCGGGATTATTGCATTGTCATCCGACTTACAAGTATGCAAAATTTCAGCTCAATTGGTTGAAGATATCTGCTTCAAAATTGAGTCGCAAGATTCCGTCCGGACATATGTAAATACGTTGCAAGTTAAGGCTCGTTACAAGCTCAACGCGCGTATTGCGCTAAATTCTTAATTTTTCTTCAAAGACTATGGCGTATGTGTTCATAATTTCAGTAATATTAATAATGTACAAGATATTTCACTTTTTAAACTATTAATTGATTTTTTGGCGTGAAATCTAAAAAAGTGTTTCCTTGGGAGGGCTTTTCAAATTTAGCTCTAAAAGGTGAAGTTTTATTCTCAATTTCGAAGTGAAAGAGAATCTCTTTCTCGCCTATAGTGAACACAATTCAATTCAGTATATCTTGAACTAAAAACTCATCGTAAAAACTTGAAGATTCATCTTAATTAATAGATAGAATAGCTACTCAATGTTTGCTAGTTTTTTGATGAAAAAGAGGGTTACATTTTATTTGATTCTCGAAAACTGTGTTGATATTCTGCTCTAAAAATAATTATTTAGCATTGCTCAACTCTATTTTGACTCAGAAAAAAAAACATTAGTATCGGTCTTGAAATAAATTCGGTATAAATTTTTAAATATCACCCTCATTCAGCGCCGAGCTCAGCAGTATCGTAGTTTAATTATTAATTATTATTAATAATTATGTTTCTTACTGAAATTATGAACACATACGCCATAGTCTTTGAAGAAAAATTAAGAATTTAGCGAAATACGCTCGTTGAGCTTGTAAGGAGCCTAAATGAAAGCTTGTACAAACCGAACGCAATGCAAATAATCGAGAGGTCTGGATAGCACCGAGAATTTGTTCCTTTTCAACAATGGAAAGCTGGTTTCTGAATGATGATGATGGTGATTTCAATAGGTATATTTTGGTTACAGGTAATGGCTACATCGAGGGTACGGAGCTAGACGGTTTCCTGCGAGAGTTCGTCTCCAGTGCCAACTTTACAGACATCAGTCCTGACGTAAGTAATTAGTATACTTAGTTTGTTTTGTGCCGTTCCGCTCACACTTATAGTCATTCATTTGAAAGTGAGAGGGACAGTATTAGTGGAAAATGGACTTTCGGATTAGCTCCCCTGGTATTTGCATTTTTTTAATGCTCTTACGGCTAGGAGAAAGAAAAGCACATGTTTAAAAATTAAAACCATACAGCCGTTCATCGTTGTCGTTGTAGCCAATTTTATTCCTTTCGTAAAAAGCGAAGGAACCGGCCCATGCCGTCATGCCGTCACAAAAGTATAACTTGGTATATTTGTTTTCTTTATAATGATGTTAACGTCAACAAACAGAAAGTTCCCTTCTCAAATTAAGTTGTCATTAGTTCATTAATCTGTTACAATGACGCTAGTGTTTTACTTAACATATAGTCTATACCTTCTTAGTTCGTCTGGAATAATAGACATCAGTTAATCTGCTCCACTCCGAATTAAAGAACCGTAGGGGATAATCTCAGGAGCTACACAACTGATTTTGAAAATTCTTTTACGTCACCCTTGGCCGTAATTGGGATTTTACGCCCGCTTCGCGGAAAGAAAATCTCACTTCCTGGCCGAGGCAAGACGTAAAACTTTATACAAACCACGGGCGGTAATTCGTAAAGCCCCAGATCGCATATTTATGCCCCTCACCTTCGGTTCGGGCCACAAACACCTGCGATCTGGGACAATTACGAATTCACCGCCCTAGGTCTGTAATGTACTATTTTTATACAGCTAGTAACGAATACCTACACTATCCCTGATTAACATATAATACTTTTATCCCGGGAAAAAGCAAAGCTCCGCCGGGATACGGGCAAATTTTGGAACAATAGCTTATATATAATTATATTATGACGAATATAACAACACAATAAACGACGAGTGAACATAATCCGGTGGGCGTCGTTCGCATGCGTGGGATTTTATTAAATTACCGAACGACAATTTGTTCCCAGAATTCCGCAAATATTTCATTCGCGTAATAACGCACAATGCTTGCCAAAAATGTTGAAATTCACATGAGTATCGCCTGAAAAAGGGTTGAAATGACAAGTAATTTTTCGCCTAGGGATTCACATTTTTTTCCATGTGAATTCCCAAAAACTAAGTCGTGGTACTCGTAGTCTGTAATTAAGTTGAATGCAGATTACAGATTATAATGTGCTGTCTTATTCCTCCGAGTGTGCTGTGCATGTCATGTCTCTAGACGTATAGTAGTTATAATTTTAAGATTATTAGTAGGACATAAGTAGGATTGAATAGGATGTGTGTTCTGTGCTATAAGCGGCAAGGGTTTACTATAGTAGGTTTTAAATTAGTGTAGTGGGTTTCATAGTAGGTTTCCAGCCAATAAGCTCACGTCGACTTCCCGAAACGTACCAGAGCTTCGGCTAAAAGCTTTTCGATACAACAGCTTTTTGTTCGGCAGCTAATCGAAGTTCCGCGTAGCGTGAAAACTGGATGTAAAGTTTTCAAAGCTTTTGCTGTTCATAAGTGAAAAGCTTTCAACTTGTCACATCTCAAGAGCCTTTGTTTATTTTTTTAAGTAGTTAGTAAGTTGCTTCTTAAGGAACTAATTACCACTTAGTTTTAAAATTAAAAATGGAAAAAAAAATGTATTTTTAGTGAAATTTCTAAACGACACTGAAAATTAGAACACATAGAAAAATCCGAAAAGTAAAGCTATAGCCGGGAATCGAACCCGCGTCCTCGTCATTCCGTGACGCGTGCTATACCCCTACTCCACCCATAGCAGGTGAGTAAGCGTTCGAATTTTTCTATCTATTACTAACTGTCACGTGACCTTGTTACTATGTATTGCTTGTTGTTGTATTTTTAGTGATCAGTCGTCAACGCTGTAATTTGGCATTAGTGAACAAAATAAAGCCGACAAAGTAATTTTTACATGATTCCAAATCTTAAAAGTGACATTAATAATACTTAATATCTACCAACTTAACTTTCTTATACGAAAACAAATTCATTACATACTAACGGACAGGTAATTCTCTATATACTCCTTTTCATAACTATGTACTACTCGTACATCAATAGATTGCCAAACTAAAACAGAGCTTACACCCCGTGTACTTAAGGTCGCTTATATGCCACTATCTACTATATCTTATGGACTTGTTTACTTTTCTATTGATTCTTAATGGCTCTAAGCAATCTGTAGTTTAATACTGGCCTAGAATATACCTGTCTACATAATGAGGGTCGCTATTCTGTAGCTTGAGGCCTTATTGTCTAGACGCGCGTATTAGCATTCACTATCCCTTTCTAACCTCATCCTTTACCGTTTGTCAGATAGAAATAGTGAAGGCAAAATTGTAATTCTGAACGTGTTAAGTGAAACTATAAAACTTAGGATGGCTGACAATGACAGTACGGCTACTATAAAGGACAGGCAGCAAAAAAAGTTCGAGTTAAAACTTAACTATTCCTAAACTACTACTACTTTCTATTTCTATTACTTAATCGTTCGACGGTTAACTGGAAGAGATCCCTTTAAGGGATAAGTTCGCCTTTGTACATCTATTTGTCTCATCACCTGTAAAATTAATGTGTTTTATGTACAGTAAACAGTTACATACGTACTATTTTTTTGTTCTTCGTGTAGTAGATGTGGTATGTCATACCTAATCATAACTGAATATAAGTTAGTAAGTAGGTACTGGAGCCTTACCATGATGTCATGATCTTAATACTATTATTTCGATTCTTTAGCTGTCATTTTTGACACTTCTAGTATGGATCTGACAGCGATCGATCTAAATTTGGTTCGGGGGTGCGAGTCGGGCTACCTTCACGTGTGAAAAAGAGCTGCGGTTCGTTTTCGGATCCGTCCGGGGGGAAGAGCAGTGCTTGGTCCGGTGCACCCTGGGCAACGGCTAATGATTTCCTGGCAGTATCTGAGGGATATCATTGTATCATTGACCGTTGGCTAAGAGCCCGACAGGGGGGGAGGGGGGTCTTTGACCGTGTTACCGTACAACGTTGCCGACATTTTGTCACAAGATTTTATTATTAAAATTTTTAACCCTGACATTGGCGAAGTTGTCGTCGCTATAACGACTTGGAACGCCAGAAATAAAAGAAGAAGAAGAAGAAGAAGAAGAAGAAGAAGAAGAAGAAGAACTTTGGTTCGGAATTGAAACGCATTAAGACTTCCTGGTAAGACCCGTGATATTATTATTTACACTTACAATAGAATTAGTAACGTAATTTGTAACAATTATCTTGTCCTTGAAGGGTAATATGAAGGCAATTAAACTTGCTAAATACCATATTGTTATCAGTTATAATTCAAATACTTCCTTAATTACACCCAATTTCAACGGTCCTGTGTAATTTAACTTGGGACCAGTTGTGAAATTCCCATACATAATGGTCCCTTTGTTGTTTTACATAATTGGAATTGATGTCGAGTTTTTTGAAATCATGTATCCTTTAAAAAAAAACATAATCTAACTAATATTATAAATGCGAAAGTTTGGATGGATGGATGTTTGTTTGTTACTCAATCACGCCAGAACGGCCCAACGGATCTGGATGAAAGTCGGCACATAGATAGAGAAAAGTCTGGAATAGCACATAGACTACTTTTTATCCCGAAATATTGCGTGGTTCCCGCGGGATAGCGATAAACGAATTCTTTGCAGACGAAGTCGCTGGCAACAGCTAGTAAAGTAATAAAGAGAACTTTCTATTTGACCCTAAAATGATGTCGCTAAAAATACAAACAGCTTACATTTGACAACAAAATGCGTAGTCAGTGAGTTTGCCGAATGCAATTCAGGTTTGTCTTGCTGTCCCACTCACTTTTATGGGTTTGATACTTGAATCGGCCGAGTGAGGGAGACAGCAAAACAAACCCGTATGGCATTCTAAGAGCTCGCGGACTGTACGACGAATTTCGAAGTATTGTTTATTGGAATTTTATGCAATTTATCCTTTTAGAATATTTTTCTTGCAATTTCTTGGAATGCTTATTGGCATTTTTGCGTAAAATCGTTTATTATTGCGACATATTTTCTTCTTGTTTACGTGTGTACCTACCATCAGCCAAATGTGGTCTACCACCCTAAGGTTAAAAATCTTTTGCACGTCACAATATTATATTGTCGATACGACGTGGCTGTCAACTTGAAAGTTCGACTTCAGCGACATATTCGTTTGATAGGAACTTGAATTTTAGACAGATTTTTGACAAAAAATAAAATAAAATTATAAATGTATATAAGTATTGTAATTTTTTATCTGTAGTGTTCTGTCATAATGTAATTCTGTAGTCTGTTATTCTTATCTGTGCTGTTATCAATCTTCTTCTATTTATCTATCATATTATGTGTTTGATTTGATTGAGTAGTTGTTGAAATCTTCTTTGTGTATCCTCATTGCAGTTAAATTAGTTATCCCACCGAAAACTGGCAGATTTCTGATCAAGTCGTCCACCTACCTGCCGTGTCTCATCCAACCTTGACATTGGCAGAATCATCAAAAAATTGATGGAGCCACTTTTCTTAAATTTGAATTGATAGGAACTTGGATGACAATAAAGTGTCCAACTGCCTTAAAATAGGCAAGCCTGTGGGAATCGAGTTCTATGGACGCCACGCCACTGCGACCTATCTAATGTCTTCGCTACCACGCTGGATCAAATTAATATCTACGCAATATCACGGAATATAATTAAAAAATTTGCCCGAAAAAGTTACTCCCGCTGCCTTCACGAGTTATTTCTGTGCCAATTAATTAGGACCCTCCGTCACGATTTCCGATAATCGATAATACTTAGTTTGTGTACATAATGTGATATTTATTGTAAGATATCTGTAAACATGAACAACATTGTAACAATATTGTTTGATGACTAGGATAATGACAATTTTGTATGAGCGTTTACACATACAATACAATACAATACAAAATGTTCTTTATTGAACACCACAAATCAGTACAAAAAAAGATAAGGTACCTAGACAATAGGCGGTCTTGTGGCTTAAAAGCGATTTCTACCAGACAATCGCTTAATAAAAAGTGAGTGAGTTAGTGTGATTATGTTCTTCCGTACACAATAGACTTTTTTGGCTGACCGCCGTCTTAGCAAGACAAAATGTTAGGTACGCAAACTTTAATGTGAGAGATACTTGCGGAACCGTTAGAAAGTGGAATAAATTGTGTATTGCTACCAGTGAGTCTTGCGTAAAAAATGATATAGCTGTAATTTTTGTATAAATTTCAAAATCAACACAATTTATCACCACTTACGTTTGATATTTTTGGCATTATGTGCTTTGAAAAATCGGGTCCTGTGTCGAAATGAGGGTTTCGAGTAACGTAATAGTATAATGTAGCATAATGTTTAAATCTTTACTGCACTAAACTAAATACAAAAAAATACAGTAAGAATTAATTGTCAGAGAGTAGTATGAATTCCGGACCGGACCGACCGGATGGCGTGTTGATGAGGAGGCCTATGCCCAACAATGGGTTAATTTAGGCTGAAGAAGAAGAGAAGAAGAAGAGTATGAATTCCGGGATTTCGGAAAAGGACTAGTAGTATTTTGAAGCTATACAGACTGTCCAATAATTATTACGACAAACTTTAGGGGGAAATAGATGGGCAAGCTATCTACCGTATATACATAGAAGAATGAGATTAAAGCGTCACCAAATTTTATTTCCCAAGAGAGATCAATGCTTGAAAACATTCAAATATTTATGGGAAAAATTAAAATTAAAAATCGAAACATCTCTAAAACGGTGAGACTTTTATTGGGATAATTTTTCTATATATAGGTACCTATATTAAGTTTTTGGTAACACTTGCGGGACATTCTGATGTATATCAGGGCCCCGATTTTTGAAAGCACATCACTCGAAAGTATCACTCAAAAGTGGTATAAATCTGTTTATATCTTCAAAACTGCTGCTCTAATCAAATTTTTGACTAGTCCACATGATTAATAAGAGCCGTAAGTATCTTCTAAGCTACTCGTATTTCAAATTCAGCACAATTTTTCACCACTTTCGAGTGGTATTTTCACACATGTGCTTTTAAAATCCTTGTTAAACTTGGAGGTCATTAACATAAAATAACCGATACTAATGGCTGAGTACATCATGATGTTTGATATCGATTCTCGATTACGTTCAAAATTTTCTATAATATTGAATTGGTGTAGGTACGATTATTATTTCAATATCATTCAATGAGTCCAACTAGCTAATACTTATGTACCAACATTAAATGATTACTTTCTATCAAGTTTCTTGTAGCGCATTTTCTTCGACAATAACAGTCTTTCTGAAAGCCCAATACTAAAAAAACATATATTAAAACAACAACATGTAACAACAACAACAACAACAACAACATGTATTTTTTTTTTTTTTTTTTATTAAAAGAATCCGATGCGGTTTATTTACAAAAATAAAGTCTCTCGCGTGTTTTAAAACACTATTATTTTCTCTATTAATTGTAACCTCGTAACTTATGGGTCAAACGTCTTTACCTTTTCCAACCATAAAAGTATCGGCGATTGTTTACGAACTCCTGCAGTGGCTCTAGGGTTTCATAGCGTATCATATTGCGCAGTGTCAATAAAATTGGAGCTTTATTTTATTTTCTTTAGATACTGGAGGCTTCAGCCGAATGTCTTCGGCCACTGCGTAAATTCTTCAACCAATTTGTTGATACAGTGCTTATATATTCTTACAGTGAGTTGCACAAAGTTTAACGATAGGTACATGTTACTAGATTGGTAATAGATTTTAACGTACACTCGCGGTCATTAATTGTTGAGCCAATCACCTTGTCGCAAAATGACAATGTCAAAAAATTATTGAAATTTGTTTGTCGACATGGCGTTACTTCACTATGACAGCGTTCCATGTATGCTCAACAATTAAAGTCCTCGAGTGTAGGTACAGTCACCAGCATAAATAAGTGATCATTTTTGTACCTTTTCGCTTTCAGTTGTTACATGATTTCGTATGGTTTTTCAAATATGTATTTAAAGTGACAAGGTACAAAAGTGATGACTTATTTATGCTGGTGACTGTACACTCGCGGTTATTAATTGTTGAGCCACGATAGAACCTTGTCGCAAAATGACAATGTCAAAAAATTATTGAAATTTGTTTGTCGACATGGCGTTACTTCACTATGACAGCGTTCCATGTATGCTCAACAATTAAAGTCCTCGAGTGTAGGTACAGTCACCAGCATAAATAAGTGATCATTTTTGTACCTTTTCGCTTTCAGTCGTTACATGGTTTTTCAAACATGTCTTTAAAGTGACACGGTACAAAAGTGATCACTTATTTATGCTGGTACATATCTCATATTTATGGTATACAGCCGAGGCATAAAAATATCGATACAGCCGTCATGTCAAATGTATGTCCCACCGAACAACGGTTAAATAAATAACGACACTGTCTTCTTCAACCTCGACATTGGCGGAATCATCGACAGTATCGATGGCGCTATCTCTTTTTAAAAATTGAATTAAATTGAATCAAATGTATGTCACCGACCTTAAGGTTTGTGGCATAAACTATAGATATTTTTGACGTCTTGGTGACGTTTTGCGGGTGGTAGGGCCTTGTGCAAGGTCCGTCCGGATCGCTACCACCATTTTACTCGCTAATCATGCCGCTAAGCTGCAGTGCCTGCACTGCTGCGTTCCGGTGTGGAGAGTAAGACAGCCGGGGAAATTACGGGCACAAGAGGCATTTCATCTTAGCCCTCTAGGTTGGCCACGCATCTGCGATCCCTCCGGGGTTGCGGGTGTCTATGGGCAGTGGTGATCGCTTACCATCAGGTGACCCACTTGCTCGTTTGCCTTCCTATTCGCATAAAAAAAAAAAATACGTTTTTTTAATGACATAAATGTCTTTTTTTTAATATTGCGAGGTCATTGGGCCGCTGGTTTGTTATTTGTATTTCATTTAATTTGATTTCTAAATCAGGCAGCACGCGGTGAAAGCTTCGGACAAAAGGTAAAAAAAGTTGACGTATTGAGCTCTGTTTTTTTTTGGCAAAAGCCCTATTGGACGCAGGCCAACACAGCCACACACAAATCATTAATGCCACCACTTGCAGTATAAGACCCTTGGGGCAAGGTCGCACCGGAGGTGGCACGGCACTGCTGCTTATCGGCAGGATTTGCGAGTAAGATGGTGGTAGCTATCCGGACGGACCTTGCACAAGGCCCTACCACCCGCAAATATTAGTATTTCGCAAACGTATATCACTTCGCCATTTTGTAAAAGTAACAATAAATGTTTGCCAAAAAAATCCATACAATTCGATGGTCTATACGACGAAATATGCTACGAGTAAGAGCAATATTTTTTCATTGTATGTATAACGTTAACGTTTCGACTGTAGTAATTACTGACTCATAAATTACTGACTTAGCTCTTTCTTAGTAAATTTTGTCTCCTAGACAACTGTCAAATTTACAAACGAAATTTCACGAAAATCAGTGTGGAACGAGGTGGAACGCAACATGTAGGCTTATTGTCTAACTGGCTCGCAATCACCATCGTGTTCATTTTGACAGTTCATGTATGGGCTGTCAATTGGCATCGGAATCAGCTAGCTGTCACATTCATACAAGATCTGTCAAAATGAACACGATGGCGATTGCGAGCGAGTTAGACAATAAGCCTACAGAGCCTCTAGTGTAAGTTTTCACACGAACAAACGTCTCGAACGCGTTCACGTAAACGTCTCAATTACTATGGAATAATTGGCAGCGTCACTTGCGGATCGAAACGGCAACAAACTGTTCCCATAGTATTTGACATTTTAACGCAAACGCGGTCGAGACGTGTTCTGTGACCGAAAACTTACACTAAGCCTACTGTATAGGAGAACATACAGCAAAACATAAAAAAGCAAGCTGAACCCGAGACGCTACGCTCGTATTTCGTACTCGTTCAAAACAGACAAGTCGTGTGATTTTTTAAGCATCTTGACCCGTTAGCTTATTACGTAACTCGCTCGCAATCGCCAACGTGTTCATTTTGACAGTTCTTGTCTGAATGTGACAGCTAGCTGATTCGGATACCGATTGTCAGCCCATACATGAACTGTCAAAATGAACACGATTACGATCGCGAGCGAGTTACGTAATAAGCCTGCCGTTCTCTCCTAGATAATTATACAGAGCTCATACAGAGTCATGTGTCTGGCTAATTGGTCAACGCATAACCAACAACATAAGACTCCTTACTCCGTATAATGCTTGCCAGAGAACGGGTCAGGTTATAATTGCATGCCAAGTACAGCGATCAAGGTGGAAACACATTTTTAACACGCGACGCGACCCGATGCAACGAATGTATGCGCATGGCGTCGCGTCGGATGTTCATAATGTGGTTCTGGTCATAGAAAATAATATAATTTGAATCGACTCAACACGCGTCGCGTTGCATCGGGTCGCGTCGCGTGTTAATAATGTGTTTCCTCCTTCACTTTCGAATTTCTCTCGCTGCTCAGTGTGGCTACTCCGATATTCGATATTCGAAGTTCGTGTCTTGCCGTCCCTGTTGCTCTCAAATTACTTAATGAATATTATTTATTTGTGTGACTGGAATGGCACGAATCGAACTTTGAAAATCGAATTTCGGAGTAAAAGCCCAGCATGTATCTTTCTGTGTGACGCAAGCCTAAAGTCTGAGAGCTCAAACTTAATTGCAGGAAGGAGATTTATCGCTATTTTTCGTTGAACCTTCACAAGCGGGCGTGTAAGGGAGACGAGGAAAAATGGCAACTTGAAAAGTCATTTGACGTTTTTTACAACAGGCAGCTTTCCTTTTATGTACAAGTGAAGAAAAAGTTAATTTTGAATCCTCATTGGAGCCTTTGCCGGCTTAGGATCGTAAAACACACTTTGTTTAAATTGTAATCTCCCAACACTCTTAATAGTACCTACCAGTGGCGATTCCCACCGGCTTGCCTATTTTAAGGCAGTTGGGCAATTTATTGTGCAGAATTAGAGGAAAAGGCTAGTTAAGTTCCCTTCGGCTTGCCGTCTGATATACTTGACGCCACGCCACTGGTACCTACACACTACAGTTTCTCGACTCGTACACTTTTCCAATATGCGTTACTTTCCAAAACGTATAATTTCATGAAATGTAAACTCTGTCTCAAATTGCACACTTCCCGAAATGTAGTCTTTCCAAAAACACGTCAGAGTTATTTAACGTGGAATTTTATAAAAACTTAAGATATTGAAGTACAAAACGGGTCGTAGATTTTGTTTTTTACTAAATACCTATACATGAAAGAATTGGCAATTTTTTCTCGAAAATGCGTAAAAACAGCTTCTCTACCTCTACAGAAGGATGCCGACGAAGACAGTTTGTAATGCTACAAAGCTTTTGCTTATATCTCCTCACTAACATATATTATATCTTTATATTGTAATCCTGCAAATGAAAATTCAATTAACAATTTTACCTAAAAGCCCTTAAAAGCCGGAGTTATCGAAGCCCTTGAAAGCTCCCAAAATGTAATGAAGCGCGTACCGGCGTCGAACTTATATAATAACGTAAGGGAAGTTTGGAACTAGTTTCGGTTACAGCTGTATCAGCTGGCCAATAGGTGCTGACCGTGAACTTAGCCACAGTATACAGTTTGATAACATTAAGCGCTAGAACGCACTGTAAACTAATGCAAGCGGCCGCACTGGCGGGTTTCCCCGCGAATACAAAAATGGCGGTTCCGCAGTTTGGCGGTTTGCGGGAAAAAACATAGTGCGGCCTGAGTCCAAATATCGAACAGTGGCAGGGCTATTCTGACGAAATCGTCAGTACGTTTGATTTGAATGTTGCAGCCGCCACTATTCTGAAACATGCATTGAATAGGTATTCTCTGAATTATTATTAGAGGTACATCGGCACGTATCACGACGGCGCGTTACAAACAAAGCACGGCAAGCGACATGCTGAATGGGATAACTAAGATACGTCGTCTCATTTAATACGGGTGTAAATTAATTGCATGCACTCGTGATGGCTGAAGGCAATTGTTGCGTCTGCGTCTGTAGCGGGGTGTAATGGTGGTGGGGAATAGCATTCATTCAATCAATCATTTATTCACAAGAACATATGGTTTACATAGATGATATACCAATTCGTCGGTCTGTTTTACAGTTATCTCGTTTTCCAGTTCTTAGAGAGGTTTCAGTATCGATACTTGCGATGTAAGTAATAATTATTACACTTCATTACTACTGGGTCAGCTGCAGATTATTGCAGCGTAAATACCATATCTGACACAAGACTGACTTAAGATTTTGTGATACTGTTATTTGAAAGTTTAATGTGGTAAAGTTAAAGTTTAAATTGCTTGGCAACAGGGACGGCTGCCAAATTCGCGGCGCATACCAATTTTATGAAACAATTTAATCCTGAACTGGACGCATACTACTTTTTAACTTTTACTGTGCACATGTCATACTCATACCCGTAGTCTTATCGAAAATGCTGGTGTTTATCTCAAGTGAAAAGTCAGGTATACATAGTATAAAAGATATATTTTTATCACACGATGCCTATCGTACATTTTAAATTCATGTCAATCTAAGGCATAAGTACTTATACATAATTCAAGTCAAAACTGTTATAGAATGTTACAAAATAGAATTTCATATTTTTTTAACATAACAATATGTTATGACACCGCCACATTTTAAATTAATTCTATTCACAAACAAAGCTTTTGTTCATGTCAAACCCTAGACAAAGTACTAGGGTAACATGAAACCAAGAAAATTCGACTCTACCGGCCCCAGATGTCGATCAAGTAGTAGTATCCTCGACTGATCTGCGATTGTGCTCTGAGCGTCACGTTAGCTTGGTTGATGCCTCCGCTAATTACCCAGATGTTAGCGAACTGGGTGTACCCGTACTCGGTCGCTTGGATTGCTGAGATCCTGGTAGTCAAGTTGCCGCGGTATATGAAGTCTTCAGACTGGATTGCGTTGAAGACCGCTGGGCGGTAGATGTAGGATCTGAAAGAAGGCACTTTGATAAGATCACTGAGGACAGTATCCTTAGTGTAAGTTTTCGGTAACAAAATACGTCTTCACTTAACTTCACTCTTTTGCTTGTGGCTACCGTGCAACTTGAATGCGTTTGCGTTAAAATGTGAGAACAATTTGTTGCCGTATCGAGCCGCAATTGGCGCTGCCAATTTACCATAGTAATTGAGACGTTAACGTAAATGCGTTCGAGACGTTTTTTGTGTGAAAACTTACACTAGAGGCTCAGAATTACCGGAGAGAAAGCTAGCTGCCAGATGGGCAGCTCAGTAACAAGACAGTAATTTCCTATCTGTCAGAAAGCATGACAGGTAATGACTATGGAAGTCAAGGAAAATGTTTATAGGTACCGATGTATATTCCGAGAACTAGTAGATATTTTAGAGTAGGCACCTAGGTAAATATTTGAGGCAACGTAGAAACCTATTCAACACCTTTATGAATTTAAAACACAATAACACTGATCTAGTTGAAGTTGTAGGGTGATCCTTGGATTGTCAAATTGGTATGCGACGCGAACGCGAATGTATTTCGCGCGAATTTTTGAGGCAAGTTTAAATTTTCACGTAGCACTGATTTTGCTCGTGCTTAAACATTTCGTCCTCAAAATATGCTGTTAATTTGATACCTACTGATTTATATTCAATCCAAATTTCGGACTGTCACGAGAATTTTCCCTCCTTTTGTAATATCTAAAAAGAAGTCAACATTATATTCAGAACGGAGGAATAGTAATCCCTCAAGGTGTTTGACATTGTGGCGTGTGGTTTTACTCGACGAAATGAATTTTGTATTAAGAAAAATTGGAGTGCTCTTTTATTCTTAAGCGACCCCTAATTGGGTTTCCTTCGACCCCTACTCCATCTGTCTGTTGTAATTGTTTTATTTTGGCCCAGGAATTTAGATATTTGGGACTTTAATGTACCTATGGTTAGTGTCACGATGGAAGAGAGCTATGACAGTTTGTTGCTTGCTCTGTTTCTAAGAAAAAGTGGAGATTACTATGTTACTTTTATTTATGTTATAAATAAAATACATAATATACCGTGTAGTTTCGGGGAATCTAAAAAGCCGCCCTTTGTCCTTTTCTATAAATTTTTTGTATAATTTCAGTTTTATATGTTCAAAGGTTTGGGTTAGGCGTTGATATGTGCAGTCAGTCAGATTACGGGAAGGACACTATAGACAAAAGCTGAAAATATCCTTACAGTCGGTTTAAATAGAATGCCGGGTTTATGCGCCGGCAAACGTGCAGGACGCAGTCATATTTTAGAGTAAGCAGAAGCTATTCCTGTCTTATTTTATCGTATCACTGCGTCCTGTGCGTTTTGCAGCGCTAACCAAACGTAAAGGACCAAGCAAGTATTCTCACTGGACAAGAGAAACAGAACATTCACGTTGGCTGCCCACCCTACGTCAACTAAAGTGTTGCTCATACAACCCATTCAAATTTACTGATCCCACCGGTGATACTCTATAACAATCTTCTGATCCCACCAGTGATGCTCATGGCCACACAGAGATGATTACCTGGTCCCACTGGTGATGCTCATGGCAGCCAAAGTGTCAAGAGGATTAAGAATCCAAATCTTTGAAGTTTTTAATGGAACTCTGGTTGCAAGGTACATACCTGGTCAGAAGTCGGTCGCCAGGGTAGACGGCTCCGATGTTGAGGTTGGCCCTGGTGGAGAGGTTTACTGATGCTGGCTGGACAGCCACCACCGCGCTCAGGATCAGCAGGCACAATACGGATTTCATCTACAATTAAGTCATAGTAGGTCACATCAGCCACCCTAAGATATGTATACCCAATCGGACCAACCGTTTAAGAGTTCCTTCCTGCGGAGACAGTCCTAATTCCGACTCAGTTCGAGTTTTAGCTGTCACTTTTAGTATGAATCTGACAGCGAGCGAACCTAAACTGAATCGCATTAAGACGTCATGGTACCTACCCTGACCGCGCAAGATTCCACCCGGACAAACATACATACATAAATAAAAGCTTGTAAAAAATAATCTTCGCTCAAACATAATAATTTCCAATCATTCTTCCATATCGAAATATTGTTAATACAAGTCAACCCAATTCTAAATGAAAAATAAATAAATATCTAAACAAATAAACAGACTAAGGAAAAACAAACTGAGCAAAGCTCGTGCTATTCGTTTTTATCATCAGTTGTAGCGGGTACAGGCAATGGGTAAACATACTTATATAGAAAATACAAACAAACATTAATGTTTTTATACATAAAATCTGCCCCGACCAGGGATCGAACCCGCGACCTCAAGCTGCATAGTCAGGCTCACTAACCACTAGGCTATCCGGTCGTCAAAATTAATAATACATAATAATAAAGTAGACCAACAAACTTACCTTGAGAAATGTTGTTGGCTCACCTCCACTGCGATTGTTTTCGAGTTATGATAAGAACAGAGCATCTTAGAGTTGTTATATATGATGAACTAACGTCTGATAACGTCCTGCTATCTGTTATCAATGATTCGCTGAATCGCTAGCTGGCCATTGCATGACTAACCGACATAGATAATATTGTTATGCCACTTTGAAGGAAAAACCGTTTCATTATTCTACTAATATTATAAATGCGAAAGTTTGTGACGATGTGACGATGTGAGTGAGTGAGTGTGTATGTTTGTTCCTTCTTCACGCTAAAACGACTGGATAGATATTGATAAAATTTGGAACGAAGATAGTTGGTACGCTAGATTAAAACATAGGCTACTTTTTATACCGGAAAATAGCATAGTTCCCGGGGGATAGCCATAAACATGTCAATTGCTAATTTTACGCAGACGAAGTCGCGGGCAGAAGCTAGTTTACAATAAAGAAAGAAAGAAAGAAAGAAGACATTTAGTCTCTTTTGAAAGACACAGAAATAGAGCATACACACAATTGTACAAAAAAATAAAATAAAAAAAGAAAATGAGCAAGTGGGTCACTTGATTGTGAGTGAGAACTATCGCCTTTGGACACGAGAGGACACAGGAGACACCAGAGGATTGCCAATACATTACCAGCATCAAGGTCAAAAATGGAATAACTCATGTCCCCGTTATTGCACTGGCAGGCTTACGCCCCACGCCGAAAAACAGCAGCGCAAGCACTACTTCTTAGATGTAGGATCAAGGAGTGATTGAGTAGTAGTAAATTACATTAGAATCTCAGGCACCCACCTGTCGTAAACATTTAAATGATTGATATTGAACCCGAGTAGAATCTGTAACGCATTCTTGTTTGGTGTTGGCATGTATTTAATAATCTAGATTCAATATGCGCTACAATTTATATTATTTTTAATATTTTGAAACGAAACAATGTCTCAATTCTCACGTCGGTGGTCCAGGCGCAACTGCTCTAGAAAAGGGAGTTTTATCGTTTGAGAAACAACTATAGGATCTCTGATACAGCCTTATAAGCCAAATGAAATTAAAAAAGAAAATAACAAATTCAACACAATGTTTATTAACAACACAGTTTCTTTAAGAGTCTTTTTGAGATTTGCCAAGTCTTACAATTCAAAGTTCATGTCATTTAAAAAAAACACATCACAGGTAGGTTTTGCTGCCGAAATGATGAAAATTGGAAATTTTGCAAACCGCAGCGGACTATGACGGCATAAAAGACAAGAACTCTATTCGTATATCACAATTTATCGGCCCCAGATGTCGATGAGGTAGTAATATCCCCTGCCTCTCTGGGACTGCGCGCGCAGCGTCACGTTGGCTCTTCCCAGGCCTCCGTTTACGACCCAGATGTTAGCGAACTGGGTGTACCCGTACTCAACAGCTTGGATTGCTGAGATCCTGGTAGCAGCACTGCCGCGGTAAACGAAATCTTCGGACTGGATCGTGTTGACCACTGCTGGGCGGTAGAGGTAGGATCTGTAAAAAGGTATTGTGTTAAACAAACTGCAAGATGAAGCATAGGGGATTTCAGTGGTTCTTTCCAAGCCACTGATGTTCATTGGAGCCCAGCATTCTGATGCCTTCCTTATCACAAATCTGCCATCGGAATCCAATGGCTATGGGTTTGAGGAACCTTAGAAATTGGAAGAGGGAACCTGGTTTGGCAGAAGCCGATTTAGAGAATGTGCTTCGGAGAAGACGCACTATTGTCAATAGTAGATGCAATGAGCTGACGTACATCCCTCTCTCACAGACAAGCAACAGGAATCCTTTATTTATATCTAAATTCTATTTTGGCAAAAGCAAATGCCACAAAGATGGATAAAGATCCCATTATTAGGTGAAATTAAAATGGGAGCGCTCTTTACATATCCCCGGGGCCTTACCATGACGTCTAAATGCTATTACCGATCCTTTTGCTGTAATTTTTGCAACTTCTAGTATGGATCTGACAGCAAGAGATCTAACTTTGTGTCGGAATTCCCTGTATGTTAACTCTAAAGATTCTTAAAAAATATAGAAAAACCCCTGTTAGTCGTGTAGCTGATGGCAGCAGGCACGGATTTAGAGGACGAAAGTAAAACTAGACTTATAGGGAAGCGAGCAAGCAGACAAGGACGCGTGTGTACCGTTCGGCGTTTGAAGGGCGACTGCCTGTCATTGGACGAACACGCACACAGTCATATCCAAGCCTACCTACACGATTTTTACTACGCATACATATAAACAACGAAAGTTCAAGAGGTAAGTACCTACATTATACAATTATTAAAAGAAAAGAGTAAAAATATAGTTTTAAGTTTCATGTTTTTCAGCAGAGCTTCGGGTCGTCTACAAGTCGATTGAAAACTACACACAAATGTAATAATCGCTTCTGTGATAGTTCACGGATAGTAGAACTTCGTGCAAGGTGCGTCAAGATCGCTACCGCCATCTTTGCTCAATGCTTGCTTGTGTTCTGGTGAGTTGAGTAAGAAAGCCGGTAAAATGAATGAGATCTTAGCCCTGGAGACGATTTCGCATCGCTATCTAGTGATGCGGGTGTTTTGTCGTCAGGTGGCGCTCTTGCTGATTTGTGATTAAACATAGTAGAAAATGAGTTACCTGGATAGCAGTCTGTCTCCAGGTAAGATGGATCCAAGGTAAAGGTTGGCCCTGGCTGAGGTGTTTACTAAAGCGGGCTGGACAGCCACCACCGCGCTCAAGACTAGCAGACACAATATGGTTTTCATCTGTAATAGAGAAACATGACAATTGGTTCAAGTGGTAGTGAGAACTTCCAGGGGTCGAACCCCGAGCCTGTATAAGAAAACGATATACACTGATTTCGATTAAATTATTATGTAGTTTATATTATTCTATATGAACACTAGCTGTTGCCCGCGACTTCGTCCGCGCAGAATTGAAAATTGTAGTGGAGCTCCATACACCAACTAAATTTGGTCCTGTCGCCAAATCCCATTTTAGCGGACGCCGACGTAATAACTATCAGCGCCGAATTTCAAAGCAATCTGTTCAGTGGTTTGAGCTGTGGGTTGATCGATCAATTAGGACAGTCACGGTTGCCTTATATCCTATACAGAAAAATAAATCGCTAATTGTATTGTTAAGCGTAAAACTCGAGAACGGGTGGACCGATTTGGATAGTTCTTTCTTTGCTATGTTCGTTATTGTCAGGGCAAGGTTCTTATAAAACAAGTTTAAGAAAAAACAATTAAAAATCGTTTCTTAAGACTGTACATGAGGGTTACCACAATGGCTCAATGCGTGCCAGTTCTATTCAGCGTATGGGACAGAGCTAGGGATTGCAATCCGGTGTCATTTTCAATCCGGTCGGATCCGGCCGGATTCTGATCGATCCGGCCGGATCCGACCGGATCCGGCCGGATCGATCAAATCAAAAAGATTTTCGCTTTTCGGTTCAAAATGAACTGTTAGTAAGTTAATCAAGTATCATTTTACTTAATATAGGTAGTTTATAAAAAAGAAAACATTATTATACTAGCTTTTACCCCCGACTTCGTCCGCGTAGACTTAATTTATCTTCAATTAACTAAGCAATTTTCTAGTATAAAATGTATCTAATAACAGGTTTTTTTATAAGAGTTCTCGTTCGAGTGATAGAGCAACTTTAAAAGAAATTTACCGATCTCTTATTTTCTATGAGTTTTTTTTCTCTAAGCACCAATGTGATCCTCAAGAAATATAGTTTACACAAATATTTAGTATTCATGTTCGATCCCGTGAGAAATTCAAAAATACATTCATATAGTGCCCCTGTACTCTGTGATCCTCATCTCAAGGAATATTATATCTGTTGTAGGTATAGTATATCAAGAAACTGTATTAGCAAGTCACTTGGGGAGTTGGGGCCTCATGTCGCACAACCCGTTCGTAACTGACATCTCCTACCCATAAACTTAACTCCGTGCCAAATTTCACGTATCTGTTACAAAAAGCCAAGGGCTTTCCTATAAATTCCACTTTCACAGATAGATCAATTATTTTAGTACCTAAGTAACTTAAAATACAATACAAAACCTAATATAATTAACCTTACGTTATACGTAATTTACTGAGATGAGTTCACAATATTCACAATCATTATTAAAGTATTTGAGAATGCTAACTATTAACTATCGGCTGAGGAACGAGCGGAGTGGCGATTACTTCACCGACAAGAGCCTAGCTCTTAAATAAAAAGAAAGAAACTATTGCATTGCGCATGAAAGAATACCACGCGCATTTAAAGTAGGTACCTACTCATGCAACAGATCTATTATTTTGTCAAAAATTGCTAGCACCGGATCCGGTCGTCGTATCCGGTACATTGGTACCGTATCCGGTGTACGTTGAATGATGCCGGATCCGCCGGATTACCGGATCCGGTTTTCCGGATTGCAATCCCTAGACAGAGCTATGTGATTGCATAACTGTGTCCCTGTGTCCCTAGCAGGGAGTTGTGTTTTTTTATTTATTTTATTATTTTCTTATTTTTATTTATTTTATTCTGGTTTGATTTTAAAACACACTGTATTTATAACATAAATAATAAATAAGTATAGAGTATTTACCCGTAAATATCAACTTACCTTGAAATTGTTAGTAAACTTCAACAGAGAAATGAATTTAATGATAGCAGCTGCGCATCCTCGTATTATTTTATACGATTGTCTGTCATCTGATAAGGTATTGTTATCAATTATCTCTGATTCTACGAAACACAAGTTTACTGACACCGCATGAATTTGTAAACTGTGACACAGATGATGTTGTTGTAAGAAATGTCATGTCACAAAAAACCTCTACTTGGAGCTACGATGTCACAGATGCACAGATACAGAGATATACATATCCTACTAATATTATAAATGCGAAAGTTTGTGACGATGTGACGATGTGAGTGTGTATGTTTGTTCCTTCTTCACGCTAAAACGACTGGACGGATTTGTAAAATTTGGAACGAAGATAGCTGGTACCCTAGATTAAAACATAGGCTACTTTTTATCCCGGTAAATAGCATAGTTCCCGGGGGATAGCCATAAAGATGTCAATTGCTAATTCTACGCAGACGAAGTCGCGGGCAGTAGCTAGTACACATATATAAATCACCATCTTTATCCCTTGCGGGTTAGACAGTTTAGCATGATTGTGGGCGTATAGGTGGAAAGGAGAATCAAAATAGTGATGGGTTGCTAGCCGTACCGCCCGCCTATAACATGATTTTAAGATTTGCGCCCATTCCCTCGATGGGCTTACAAAGATGTACCTACCTCCCTGCACATGTAAAATTTATAACACACCTTTGTTTTCCGTCGTGTATTGAATAAAAAGTTGATGAATAAAGATGTAAACACATAAACATGCTGGCTATTAATCTCTGCTAGCTGCCAGGACCGGCTGCGAATGTCGTGATTGATGATCCCCTGATGAAACAGTTGGGATGAACATATTCCAATCCAATTACGTAATTATTTCTTTTTGTTATTGTTTTCTGGAATGTTAGTTACAATGGTGGAATGATGACGTTCAAAGCCGAGAGGCATTGGATGAAGACAGGAGAGCTGAAAATCATGCTGCGACAGTCCACAGCTTGATCTTCAAATCTTCTGTCTTCTGGGTCCAAATAATCATCAGCCTATGTCATTACATACAGATGCATCTCTAACTTTAGTACTACTTAATTTGGGGACCCCTATATATCCCACAAAATTAACGTTTTCAATTCAATTTTAAATTTAGTTTGTGTTCATTCTATTCGTGGCTAAGTAGAATTTAATTATGTAGTATTTCTTTGGAAAAAATGACTTTTCGCCAAGTTTCTAGCGCTGCATTTTTCTTGCCAGTGACAGTCTTTGCGTAAGCGCTGATAGTTTCATAAGAAACTTGTGAAAGTGCCAAATAAGCCTGATTTGGTACCTATTGTTGATTATTTAATAATTTTATTAATGGCAAAAATTTGATGACGCGCTTGGCCTAGTTGGTAGTGACTCTGCCTGCGAAGCTAGCGTCCTGGGTTCGAATCCTGGTAAGGGCATATACTTATTTGTGTGATGAGCACGAATACTTGTTCCTGAGTTATGGATGTTTCTATCTATATACGTATGTATTTCTCTATATAAGTATGTATATCGTTGTCTAGTACCCATAACACAAGCCTTACTAGCGCTTACTTTGGGACTAGGTCAATTTGTGTGAATTGTTCCTTTATTTATTTATTAAATGGTGCTTTCGAAATGAACGGTTGCTTGGTTGGTTAATTATCTAATTAGAATAATAGAATGTAGAGCGTTTTAAAATAAAAGTGGACCTTCTTTCGCGGTCATCCTGTAATAGCAAAGAAGACTCGACCATTTCTGTAAGTAATGAACTACTTAGTAGATAACATCGTAATTATCTACCAGCTTAGCTATATCGGCGGATCAATGGCGTGACTAATTGTCTAATTTTAATGCAAATTATCAATTCCTTTGAATTTATTTGTATCTATGATGTTTGTCAGTGAGAATACCTAGAAGTGACAGTGTAAGGATAAACGACTTTGAAGGAAATAGAGGTATTTGAATAACAATTTTGAAACTAAGTGTTACGATTACGAGTTACGACCTGCTAGCTTATTACGTAACTCGCTCGCGATCGCCATCGTGTTCATTTTGACAGTTCTTGTATGAATATGACAGCTAGCTGATTCCGATGCCAATTGTCAGCCCATACATGCACTGTCAAAATGAAGACGATGGTGATCGCGAGCGAGTTACGTAATAAGCCTGCTGTTCCTTTAACGTCACTTGTACAGTTAAATGACATACACTTAACTAGTCATAAGCCATAAGCATTTTAAAGAAACAATCGTTCTTAAAGGGCGTATCTGTAAGTTTGTGCCGTTTTGGCTTTAGCTGTTAAGGTGCAAATTTGTCATGAATAAATAAATAAATAAATTACACTTGGCTAAATTTAGGATGCTAAATGATTTAGAAACTTAATTTAGTAAAGTGTAATTGCGTTTAGGAAGTAAGGATCCTAAAAAGTATCCTAATTTTGCGGGTTTGCGGGTGGTAGGGCCTTGTGCAAGGTCCGTCCGGATCGCTACCACCATCTTACTCGCTAATCCTGCCGCTAAGCAGCAGTTCTTGCACTGCTGTGTTCCGGTGTGGAGAGTAAGACAACCGGGGAAATTACGGGCACAAGAGGCCTTTCATCTTAGCCCTCTAGGTTGGCAACGCATCTGCAATCCCTCTGGGGTTGCGGGTGTCTATGGGCAGTGGTGATCGCTTACCATCAGGTGACCCCCTTGCTAGTTTACCTTCCTATTCACATAAAAAAAAAAAAAAAAATTAGGAGCAAGGATGGTTTCTGACAAGCTGAATGATTTAGCATCCTAGTTAACATCTTAGTTAGGAACGTGTAACAATATTTAGTACAGTTAGTCGCCCTCGCCACGCACGGCGGGGGGGCGTGTCTGATTCAGTGACTAAATTCAGGAATAGTGTAATCAGAAGCGTTCTAATTCAGAAGCGAATCCTAATTAGGATGACTAAATGTAAGCAAGTGTAATAAGCCCTTAAAGGCCTTAAGTAGTTAGGTATTATACAGGAGTATTCAGTAAAGCTAACCGAACTACCCGCTTAAATATTCCGGAACAATTATGAGAGAGCTTGCATACATATTTAGTTTTTTATTGGAAATACGAAATTGCGTTATTTTTAATTTTCGGGTGATCGGACCTTGTACTAGGCTCGGCCTGATTGCTACGCCACGATCTTGCTCGCTAATCCTGCCCCCAAGGAGCAATGCTTACGCCGTTATCTTCCGGCGTGGAGAGTTAACAACAGGTGAAATTAACTGGCTCATAATAGATAGGTACTGTAGAGCTGACTTGAGGAGGCACTTTCTCTGCAGCACCATGATGTAGCTCAGATGGCACAATATACTTTTATTCATTTAATTAAACTGTATTTTTGAATATAGGTTCAGTATTTCGTTATTCTTTTTCAAGTTTTATAATTAACTAGCTCCTGTCCGCGACTTCGTCTGCATATAAACCTTCCTCTTGAATCACTCTATTTATTAAAAAGTAGTTCCTAAGATTTAAGCATACATAGGGACAGACAGACAGACAGACAGACGGCGGAAAGCGACTTTGTTTTACTATACTATGTAGTGATAAATTTTCTTCCAACGGAAGCCCTAAGCCGACTCTTTGTCCTTGTTTTGAATTCTATTTTTTTTTATTCAATTTTAGAATTATAGAAAGAGTCTTTGCAGTATCCCATCTGAACACTAGCTAGAGGATGCCCACGCATCTGTAATACTTTCGTGTTACAGGTTTCCATAGGTGGATCACTTCCCAGATGACCAGGTCAGGTCTTTCATAAAAAGAACTGACGAAGAACTTTAAGTGGCACTTTTAAGTGGAACATAGTTGCCATTATGTTTGCTACTCATATGCTGCTATAAAACATTGTAGAAAACATCGCCTTTTCCCAGCTCGGCCCATAGAGCGACACTTTGTGCGAAGCCCCACAGGCTTGGTGGATTTAGGTATTATCCTTATCCAGATAATCCGGATTAATAGATAAATTGCTCAGATTAGAGTGAACTTATCCGACCGGCCTTAGCCAGAGTTTGGGCGCCTCCGGAAAGCAAAGTCACTCAGAAGTGAATAATATGATTAAGGTGTTTTCAATTGTTTGTCACACCATTTTCGAAAAGTGATTATACAAGGTGTCTTAAGTACATATAATAATTCACGTCTTTATCCCTTACGGGGTTGACAGAGCTTAAGTTAAAAACACCTAAATGCTACGTTTAGCATAATTGTGGTTGTAGTGGAATTATTTTGGAAAACTTTATCAGGTTAAGGCTCCTTACAAGCTCAAAGAGCGAATTTAGCTAAATTCTTAATTTTTCTTCAAAGACTATGGCGTATGTGTTCATAATGTCAGTAATATTATTAATGTACAAGATAGTTCACTTCTTAAACTACGATACTGCTGTAATCGGCGCTGAATGAGGGTGCGGCGTCAATCCGCCGTGATATATAGGTGATATTTAAAAATTTATACTGAATTTAATTCAAGACCGATACTAATGTTTTTTTTTTTCTGAGTCAAAATAGAGTTGAGCATTGCTAAATAACTATTTTTAGAGCAGAATATCAACACTGTTTTCGAGAATCAAATAAAATGTAACCCTCTTTTTCATCAAAAAACTAGCTAACATTGAGTAGCTATTCTATCTATTAATTAAGATGAATCTTCAAGTTTTTCACGATGACTTTTTAGTTCAAGATATACTTACTGAATTAAATTGAGTTCACTTTAGGCGAGAATGAGATTCCGTTTCACTTCGAAATTGAGAATGAAACTTCACCTTTTAGAGCAAAATTTTAAAAGCCCTCCCAAGGAAACACCTTTTTTTAGATTTCACGCCAAAAAAATCAATAATTTAGCACAGCAGTATCTTAGTTTAAGAAGTGAACTATCTTGTACATTAATAATATTACTGAAATTATGAACACATACGCCATAGTCTTTGAAGAAAAATTAAGAATTTAGCGAAATACGCGCGTTGAGCTTGTAAGGACCCTTAAGTTAGTTTTTATGAACACTGTAACGAGTTTTCATCGTAATTATGGTTTCAAAATTATGTCTCCCTTTTGACGGCGTAAGCTTTGAACATTGAACAAACGGAAATATATGGCAAATACTTTTGAAAAAGACTAAAAAACATTCGCAGGGGTATTCATAGGGATTAACTAGGGTGTTTTATAAAGTTACAATTTAAGTGGAAGTCTCTTTCTGACCCTATGTGTTAGATAGAGACTTCCGCTTGTAAATTGTAACTGGTAGCTTTATAAAATAGGGCGCTGGAATATTCCGTATTAATTCTAAGTCACAGTGTATAATGTTAAAGACTAACATACACTTCTAATTAATGATACGTTATGGACCAGGGGCCCGATTTTTTAAAGCACATTAGGTACTCGAAAACACCATTCGGAAGTGGTGAAAAATTGTGTTGAATTTAAGAGGGTGCATCCCTACTGAGCTGGCAACGTCGCATTTTTGGTGACTTTTTGCGATTATTTCACAGAAAATGAATGAAAGTTTCAAATGTCCGTCTGTAGTGCACTTCGTTTTGAGTGTATTAATGTGTCTAATGCAATAATTGATCGTGATGGACTTTTATTTTCTTATTAAACGAGATATAGTATTTTATCCCTTTGATACGAAAATAAAAGTCCATCACGATTAATCATTGCATTGGACACATTAATACACTCAAAACGAAGTGCACTACAGACGGACATTTGAAACTTTCATTCAATTTCTGTGAAATAATCGCAAAAAATTACCAAAAATGCGACGTTGCCAGCTCAGTAGGGATGCACGCTCTTAAAATAGATACTACTTAGAAGAGTACCTAATGTCATTACTTATTACAATTGCCTTTGTCATATAAATACATTTTGTTATGTATGTATGTATGTATGTAAACTCTTTATTGCACATACAATTTAAAAATACAGAAATACACAGAAAATAGTACAAAGGCGAACTTATCCCTAAGAAGGGATCTCTTCCAGCTAACCTGATACAGAAAGGAGCAGTTTACAAAAAAGGCAAGCAGTCATATTATGCGCATATATCAAGTGAAAGTATTAATAATAAATTAACAACTAAAGTATATATACTTAAAACCATAATAAAATAATATATAAATAACGGAATAAAATTATATTATTTTTATTATTATTGTTATATTAGGGGTTCGATTTTAATAGTGATCTTTTAAAAGTACTGCCTACTCGAAAGTGAAAAAAGCTATATTGCTATAAAACTACTGCTCAAATAACATTTATTTTTATTAATAGAGCTGTAATTTGTAACCGAAAAAAAAGCCGTGGTAGCCTAGTGGTTTGACCTGTGGCCTCTCAAGCAGAGGGTCGTGGGTTCGAATCCCGGGCTCGCACCTCTGAGTTTTTCGGAATTTATGTGCGATATCTCATTTGAAATTTACCATGAGCTTTTCGGTGAAGGAAAACATCGAGAGAAAACCTACACACAACTGCGAAGAAATTCAATGGTGTGTGTGAAGTTCCCAATCCGCACTGGGCCCGCGTGGGAACTATAGCCCAAGCCCTCTCATTCTGAGAGGAGGCCTGTGCCCAGTGGGACGTATTATAGGCTGGAGAGAGAGAATTTTTAACCGACGAAGAAACGACAAATCGACGCGATATATTTTTTGCTCTACTCTACTTATTCTAACTTTTCTTCTACTCCACTCACTTTCGAGTTATATTAAAAAAAATCAGGGGCCTTACCATGACGTCTTAATGCGTTTCAGTTTAGGTCCGCTCGCTGTCAGATTCATACTAAAAGTGACAGTTAAAACTTGAACTACGTCGGAATTAGGACGTCATGGTAAAGCCCCAGGCCTTTGATTTTTACCACTTTCGAACGGTATTTTCGCATGGTCGGGTTTTTGTTGGCCATGCAATATGGAATTTTCAACATGCACTCCTACAACAACTTTTCGCAATTTAACTTTATTGGTTTGGTTTTTCGGGACGCTGGCGTAATAAGGCGACTTTACCTTCCACAAAGCGGAATTTCTCTTTTCCAATTAACCAATAGAGGCGCTATGACATAAGTACAGTTTGTTTGAAAAATAGTCCATGTGGTTTTTACTGGAAAATGGTCTAAGTAATTCTCTTTTGTCTCACGGCAAACTTTGTTTTTCATATGACTGACGTCTGAACTGAAAAACACGAAGTTTGCAGAAACATTGAAACTAAAAGCACTGTATGCATACATCTGTATCTAAACACTATTGTACACAAAAATAAACAAACACAATATTATGATATTATTAAATGTTTAACCCCTTATTCATAAACGCTCTATAGGCCTCTGCTAACTTAGCAATCGTTTGTCCTTATCTGTTACTTTGACATTTACCTTTGACAGATAAGGACAAACGATTATTAAACGATTGAGTTAGCAGAAGCGAATGTAATCCTAATAGAGCGTATGTAATCCTAATCCTAATAACTTAAATGATATCGCGACATTCGCGACTAAAAGTAGTGCAGGGGCCTTACCATGACGTCCTAATTCCGACTCAGTTCAAGTTTTAGCTGTCACTTTTAGTATGAATCTGACAGCGAGCGTCATGTTAAGGCCCCAGGTCGGTGTAAGCGACAAATCCACTGAGTTGCAAAATTGAATAGCCAGTTAAGACTCTATTGGGAAATTCATCTATGACCTTCCATGACTGAAACAATATGTCACGATGGAAAATGGAACGCGCACGGGCCAAGAATTTTAATATTATTATATACTAGCTTTTGCCCGCGACTGCGTCCGCGTAGAATTAGCAATTGACATGTTTATCGCTGTATCGCGGGAACTATGTAAGTTTCCGAGATAAAAAGTAGTCGATGTTTTAATCTAGGGTACCAGATATCTCCGTTTCAAATTTTAAGGATATCCATCCAGTCGTTTTAGCGTGAAGAAGGAACAAACATACACACTCACTCACATCGTCACAAACTTTCGCATTTATAATATTAGTAGGATTGTTCAATTTATAGCCCGAGCATTGCTTATTTATTAATGGTAGGCAGGTACCTATACCTATACTTAGTTTTTAGAAATTAATTTACCAAAAACTTATAATTTCGTCGAGATTAAAATTTTATGTGGTGTTTGAATAGATATGACCCAAATTGGAACAGGAAGTCGATTTTTGGAAAAATAGTCCGTAATATTATAGACCGACCGCTTAGCTGAGTCCCCGCTCGCGCGGTGCAGGGGCGCGGGGTGGGACGACAAAGGGGACCGACATGGAAGTAATCATAATAAATAACAATTACACTAAAAATAAATATTTATAATCATCACTACATAGTATAAAACAAAGTCGCTTTCTCTGTCCCTATGTCCCTATGTATGCTTAAATCTTTAAAACTATGCATCGGATTTTGATGCGGTTTTTTTAATAGATAGAGTGAATCGAGAGGAAGGTTTATATGTATAATACATGCATAATATACCGTGCGAAGCCGGGGCAGGTCGCTAGTAGTTTATAAACGATAATATCCTATCCTGATTGGTCAGCGTAACAGCAAATCAAAATTCCAGTACCTAATTCCAAGCATTTCCGAACACAATTTGAATACCTTAGTACATACGCATAAGTTTAAATTTGAATAGAACGCGACGACAGCGCGACACGACATTCCAAGTTTGAAATTGCTTCCTATTCAAAATGGAGGGCAACAATGAAGCGCAGTGTTGCAACTTGAATAAAATATTACGATTTTGTTTTTCTTCGCTAGAAAAATCACTGTCTCAAACATAGTTTAAGCATTAGTTACAGCTTAACTACTGTGCTCGAAGACCATTATTAACTTTAATGATACATTAGGTTGATTATTAGTTTTAACTGACTTCATGAAAGGAGGTTCTATATGTGCGTCTGTGTTATTTTATAGCAACCATACAATACAACACTTTGCACTGGCAAGTGTTTACCTATTGCGGTTGAAAAGATACACCCCTTATTCATAAACGCTCTATAGGCTTCTGCTAACTTAGCAATCGTATGTCCTTATCTGTGAAAGGTAAATGTCAAAGTGACAGATAAGGACAAACGATTGCTAAGTTAGCAGAAGCCTACAGAGCATTTATGTAAGGGGGATAGTCTAAGCAGACAGATTGACAGACACTGGGACCGTTGTCACTCTTTTGGTGCAAAACTCTAAAAGGGTCCTCGCATAATTTATGTATTATCTTATCACTACATAGTATAAATAAATAAATATCTTGGGACAATTGACACCAATTGACCTAGTCCCAGACTAAGCAAAGCTTGTAATATGGGATACTAGACAACGGATAAACATACTTATATAGATAAATACATACTTAAATACATATTAAACATCCAAGACTCGAGAACAAACATTCGTATTTTTCATACAAATATCTGCCCCGACCGGGGATTGAACCCGGAACCTCAAGCTTCATAGTCAGGTTCTCTAACCACTAGGCCATCCGGTCGTCGTATAAAACATAGTCGCTTTGTCTGTCCCTATGTCCCTATCTCCCTATGTATGTATGCTTAATTCTTTAAAACTACGCAACGGATGTTGATGCGGATTTTTTAATAGATAGAGTGAATCAAGAGGAAGGTTTATATGTATAATACATGCATAATATACCGCGCGAAGCCGGGGCGGGTCGCTAGTACATAATATTATTAAGGAACATAGACATTAAAAAAGACTTCTCCTTTTTTGAAGTCGTTTAGGAACAGCAGATGCTACTCTGCTACGAAGCCTCTACGCGAGCCGTCTACAGCCGCTACGCCGTAGCAATGCTACGAATTATTAACATGATCGCGCGACCAAGCGTATTTATATTGTGCAGCGGCTACGAAACCAGATACAACAACAATGCATTCAACCGGTCAAGTGTGAACCGGATTTGCACACGATTAAACCGGACCGATTGAGTTGTAATTATCACATTACCACACATGTGCGTTTCTGTGACCCAATCTCGGACGTGTGACGTAAGTGAATGAATTTCGAATAATGAGGGTCACTTACGTACGGTGCGTTAATTATTAGGCTCAGAATACACTATCGAATTAAATTGGACCCGAAATAATAAATAATCTTAAGTGCCGGGTACTCATCCGCGAGCTGAAAACGTAACTGTTGCATGTCACAGTAACCAAAAACCCTAGTGTGGACGTGGCTCACGAGCCCGTCACGTGATCAGATTGATTTGAAATTTGGTATACATTATCTATTTAAGCAAAATAGCTTGTGATTTTTTAACAATAACTTGTTTCTTTGTTAACAGGCGGTGTCGGATTCAATGCTGGTGGAGCTCAAAGCATGCTTCATGGAGGCCTACGATGACAACCAAGATGGCAAGATAGACATTCGAGAGGTAGGTAAACTATAAAAACTTTTTAGACATTGAAGCCCTCTTATTTTGAGAGAAGGCCTGTGCCTAGCAATAGCAAGATTTGACCCGAATACATTTTGCAAGTTTAAGTTTTAAGCCTTTAAAAAACGTTATATGTATTGTAATAGTGCATTTTCTAACAAGGGACTAAAGAATGAAATTTTTTACGAACACTTTTTTGCTATAGTTGGCGCAGTTGCTGCCGATGGAAGAAAATTTCCTGCTATTGTTCCGATTCGACAACCCATTGGAGTCCAGCGTCGAGTTCATGAAAGTAAGTTGTCATAAAGAACACAGTTATAAGCAAAACTAACATCTGTCACGTACTGTTATAAAGTCGTGATGTTTAACACGCGACGCGTTCACTATATCTTTCTACCTTTATGCCATACCATTCGAGAGAAAGAAATATGTAACCCTCGGTGCGCGAGTCCGACTGAAACTTAGCCGTTTTTTTATTAACTATTCATTTGTTTCATAAGTCGTATTTTTTATTTACTTAATTTGTGCTAAGTTGTTGCGGTACTCGGCTATAAGAACTCCTCTTATGCAACGGGTGTATAAAGAACTATTGTTTCAGATATGGCGCGAGTATGACACGGACGGTAGCGGATACATAGAGGCTGATGAGTTAAAGGTAAATGCTAAGTTATTTTATACAGAACTAGCTGTTGCCCGGAACTTTGTCTCCAAAGAACTCGTTTATCCCTTCCTGCGGGAACTATGCAATTTTCCGGGATAAAAAGTAACCTATGCTTTAATCTGGGATACCAGCTATCTCCGTTGCAAATTTGATCCAAAACCGTCCAGTCGTTTCAGCGCGAAGAAGGAACAAACATACACACTCACTCGCTCACTCACTCACATCTTCACTCACTAACTTTCGCATTTATAACAACACAAAGCCATGGACTAAATATTCACACTGGCGAAATATTCACACTAAATGCTACATTCCCAGGGCACTTAATGATGATGAAAAAAAATCGAATTAACTACCGAATGTTTATTAGATTTTTATCCTGAGCAATAATAATACTGCTTTTTTTTTAAATTTTGCTTTTTTGTTTTTTTTTTGTTTTCTGTATTGCTGTTGATGCCCCAAATAAAATAAATAAATAATTAAATAAATAAATTTTTAGTTGTCTCGATATCCGAGTGAGACTAGCGAATTTAAAAAGAACTTTAAAAATGTAGTTTTGTTTCTTTTTAAGAATAAAGGCATGTTTCCTTTCAATAAAATGAGGCAACTAAAGAATTTAAGGTGGGTAGTTGCGTTCCAGAGCTCATATATTTTCTCGACCCTGTAATACTAACGGCTGTATAGAATAGAATAAATAAACATAAACATATAGCAAAAATATATGGAGGTAATAGATACTGAGGTCAATGGCCGCTTTCATTTATCAACCTAACAAATGAGTTTCTCGTCTCTGCCACTTATTAGCCATTGTTAATAAATCATCATCATTAACGTTACGGCACATTTTCTCGTACATTATTTTAAGTATTTGTGTGAAAAATAAATGGTTAGTAAATAATAATAATAATAACTATTATGCTCCGATTCGCGAAGTTTGTGGTTTCTCAAGCAAACCTAAAAGCAAAAATTAAAGTAAAGTAATCGTTCAAGTAGCAGAGTAGCAAGGTTTAATTAATTAAGGATTTTGTGTTCATTAAAATGGACCTCCGCAAAGTAACGCCTGATTCAATAACATAACAAGTAAAGTTTAATTTTGCTAGGATTTCTGAAAAACTGTGGTTTGACTTAAGGTCTTTCAGCAGAGGGAAAGTGGGTTTTTCAGGGTAAGCTTAATCGATCCATTTGTGAACGTATCCAACTCAATAGGTTGCCCAGTGTTGCCATGCCCACAGTTCACATCACCCCTGTTATATAATTTAGTTATATGCCCTCACTTATATGGCTTTTCGGTCATTATCTGAGGAAACGGACGTCATTATCTCCGAGCTCTGGCGCGCAATTGTGAACGGTCTATCACATACGTACTCAGGCCAGTAGGCTTATTGTCTAACTCGCTCGCAATCGCCATCGTGTTCGTTTTGACAGTTCATGTATGAATGTGACAGCTAGCTGATTCCGATGCCAATTGTCAGCCCATACATGAACTGTCAAAATGAACACGATGGCGATTGCGAGCGAGTTAGACAATAAGCCTACTGTATGCTTAGTGTACCTAGGTTTTCGGTCACAAAATGCGCCTCGAGCGCGTTTGCGTTGAAATGTCAGATACTAAGAGAACATTTTGTTGCCGTTTCGATCCGCTAGTGGCGCTGCCAATTTTTCTATAGTAATTGGGACGTTTACGTGAACGCGTTCGAGACGTTTTTATATGCGAAAACTTACACTAGAGGCTCTGGTATAATGGGATGAGGGAAAAAGATAGACTTTAAAATACTGGTATATTACTTAGAGCATTGTTTCTTAACCTGTGGTCCGCGGACCCCTAAGGCCCTATTTTATAAAGATACAAGTTACAATTTACAAGCGGAAGTCTCTATCTAACATATAGGGTCAGAAAGAGACTTCCGCTTGTAAATAGTAGGTACCTAACTTGTACCTAGTAAAATAGGGCCCTGGGGGTCCGTGAGTATACTTAGCTATGGGGGTCCGCAGTTTCATCCCTTTTATACAATGTGTTAATTGTATTATAGGTAAGTTAAGTAGAATTTAAGTACTATTGTAAATCTATTTTATTTTGAAAAAATGACTTTCTGCCAAGTTTCTTGCGGCGCATTCTTCTTGGCAATGATGGTCTTTCCGAATGCGCTGGTAGATTCATAAAAAGACATGTAAAAGAGCCCTCGGCGGCCTATTTGCAAAATAAACTTTTGACTTTGACTTTGACTTTGACATCTTTGGACCATTTGAAAACAATAAATAGACACCAAAAGTTCTAACTAATTCGTTGCTATTTTTTACTAAGGGGTCCTTACAAATTGTGCTAGTTTTCCTAGGGGTTTGTAGATGAAAATGGTTAAGAAACACTGACTTTAAAGTGTTTATAGACTGAATTGAATGAAAATTGAATTGAAATAATAAAATTAATTTATTGATGCAGAAATTTCTTGAATGTTAAGTGAAATTAATCCTTTTTTTACACAAAGCATGTTTTAGGAAATTAATTACGTGTCACTAATACCTAACGTTAATCAAGCCTCTATATTCTCATACTCTCTTAAAATCACGTAGAAGGAGATATTACGGGTCACGTAACGTTTAATCTTCAGTCTAAAACCCGATTAAATTCAAGCCAGGACGCTCAACACATTAATTATTAAACTCTTAAGCGAAGAGTGACAGCGCAATTTCAACCCGACCGGGGTTCGAAGGAAAAAGCAAATTAACGTTTGCCTTTGGTCGGAGGGTTCCATAAGGGTGCCATCGTTTTCAGTGTCTGAATTCCAAGTAAATTGCGATTTGTTTGAAATTAAAGTAGTACACAACACCAAAAAGTTAATCTATGCACAACACGCTTTTGCGAATGTGTAGGACCTTGGTGTTTCGTTTTTTTTTTAAATTGGAAATGAGAACTGGCTGGAAAGGCTACACATGTAATGTGAAAATACAACGAAAAGTATTCATTGAAATTGAAAATGACCTCCGCTAAGTACAAGGTACATGTAGTGCAAAATGATTTTCCATGACATTTCGTAAAACTTTATCCGGTTTTCAACTTTAGTGCTATGTCATTAAAGTCGTGTATACAATGCAGCTGACAGATTAAAGTGTTTTATAAATTAAAACCTTATTCAAATGCGGTTAACGTTGAAAACCGCATGAGATTCAACGAAATGTCATGGAAAATCATTTCGCACTACATCTGTACCTAATGCCTGATTGAATAATGTAATTAAGAAAAAATGGATATGATTAAGGTTTTTTTTATTTGCATTAAAGCTAGTAAAGACAAAGGAGTTCGGTAATTGTATGTTTTAAATTTTGAATTAAGTTCACAGTGTAGGCTCCATGACAAATATGACAGTAACAATAATTAAACAGTTTGTTTTTGTGTTATTCCAGAATTTTCTACGGGATTTGTTAAAAGAAGCGAAAAAAATCAACGACGTGTCCGAAGACAAGCTCATAGAGTATACTGATACTATGGTAAAGTATTTTCAGACAACTTTTTTAAATTTACGACTAGACTTAAGTGTGGTGTGTCAATATATGTTTTTTTTTTGTTTCAGCTTCAAGTGTTCGACTCGAATAAAGATGGTAGACTACAGCTTTCCGAAATGGCTAAGTAAGTCTGGGGGGCTACTCGACGATTTTCGAAGTTCGTATTTATAACGTCCCTCTCACTCTCAAATTAATAATTATTACCTAGTGTAAGTGAAATGGCACGAAACGAACTTCGATAATCGAATCTATTAAGCCTGGGAGGTGCCAAGTTCTATTCAGCATAAGGGACACAGTTATGCAGCCATGTAGCTCTGTCCCTTACGTTGAATAGAATTTGGCACACATTAAATGATTTGTGGTAACCTCTGTTTCCAGCTGGAACTTCCCATGTCTGAAATAGACAGGGATAGACTTAGAGCTACATTTTTTTTGTTTATTTATCACCTTTCTGCTTTTTTCTCAGACTGCTGCCGGTGAAGGAGAATTTCCTCTGCAGACAGGTGTTTAAGGTAATTTCCCGCGCGAATCAACGGCGGCCATCTTGTTCCGATAGGAAAACGATTTTATTCGACTTTGATTTGGTGATTGAGGTCGATTAACTATGGAAATTTCAGTATATTTACGGTGATATTTGTCAATAAAATAGCAATCAGTGCAGGTATGTACGAAGATATGTAAGTACCTACGTTGTAAAATGCGATGCACTTATGCCTTAATAATCATTATGAAAAAAAAACCTGCCTAAGTACTACTTCCTTACTCAAATTTTACTGAATAGAAAATTTTTACTAAAAATATGATAAACACTAAATAAAAATACTTAGATGTCTCGGAGTAATGAAGTAGCTACACCGCGAAATATTGAATATTTATTGGTAAATAACATTTCCACAAATAACTTAGCGGAATTTTTTCATGCGTACAAAATCGAACGTCCCCCGCATCACATCGGCTTTTATCATTCCAAGAAAACCTATTTATGTATGGAAATAAGAAATAACTCATACGAAAATTCCTTTTCCGACGCGATAGAATTTCCATACTTAATCGGGTCTCATCCTTTGCATTCACGTCTGTGGACGTGCGTGGTATATTAAGATTTCAGCCAAACACGGACTTTATTTTCAAGGGGCAAAAACACCTTTTTATGTAACAAAGTTTCATCACAGATAACGCAATTTTAGAGTAGAGTTATGGAATGACTCGATGTTTTCCACCTTCAGCATTACGCATGGTTACATTTTGGTTTTATAATATAGATGTCACTGTTATCAATGTGAGTCACGTTAATCTTAACCATGAAAATTGGCTTAATGTTGCTAATTAAGTTTTCTTGGAAAAAATGATGTCGCAGATTTATTTCTTTGATTAGTCACAAATGGGAAATTCCCACCATATTATCAGTCAATTATCATTGAAGGTGTTGTAGGATTACTCGGAAAAGTTTTTAACAAATTTGTCCAGTTATGAGTTGTCATATTTTAAGCCAATTTTTTGGATGACTTGTCTTGCAAAAAGTGTTTACAACATCACACATTATTTATGTATTACTTCTTGACGCTTCTTTCACCTTCATAATTTATTATTATTTCAAAAACATCACACATACACCCATCACATATACACATATAGGTACATTCATAATATATTTTTTTATATATTATAATATTAACAATAAACTACATAACATTTACATGTTGATCATCATTATCTACAACCTTAAGCGTCCATTTGCTGGACAGTCCTTAAAATTAGAGGGCTTGGGTTGTAGTTCCCACGCGTGTGAATTTTTCATGAATATTTTAGCTAAAAATGCTGAAGTAATTCATGAAGATGAAGACGTTCAATTTTCATAACATGCATTAGCTTGAAATCTAATCCATACCATTAAATTCACACAAACATAAAATCAGCTATAATACTTGGTTGAATTTTAATGATAATGTCTTGTAATACCAAAATATTAGTACCAAGTCAAAGCAGGCACTACCTAGATATAGTTTTTAATGAACTAGTGAATACACTAAACCAATTACTAAGTTTTGAATACAATATGCCTTATTTCTTTAGCATAGTTTAATAAGGAAACAAATCGAACCATGTGATTCAGTAGTTGAAACAGTCAATCGAACTCGTCTTTTTTCTGTCAATTTATCACAGCAGCCGTAGGCAAGGCACCTTACTAGCATCAAAGCTAAACGCCGTATAATCCGTCACTCAAATATTACGACTAATACGCCAAGTGAATTAAGAGCAATACATAAAAGCTTGTTAAACTTACGTTACCCAAATATTCATTCGTCTTTATCTGTTTCTTAGATATTCTCTTATAACAGACGCAAACAAAACATAATCTAGCTGCTATAACTTGACTCTAACTTCCAATGAATATGGGGGCTATTCGCGTCATTATTGGCATCTCTTCGTGCACAGATGCGTAAAATCGAGTTTATTGACTGCTTTACTACACCATGTGATTGTTTTCTTTATTATCTGTGGAAATGAGGTGTAGCCAGTTTTTATCTTGCTTGATCCTGTCGTTTATTTGCCTGTCTATGTTCTAACACTGAGCTTGGTTGCACTCTGCACTCTAGGAAGGCATAGAGGGAATAGAGGTGAGTTGCGAAAATACTCACTAAGGTAATTCACCAGATTAATACTCAAGAAAAATGAAAACGGGTGCCAAATTGCGAATTGCAAATGCCTTACAAAATAGTAAGGCATTCGCAATTGCAATCTCATTTACTATCTCTGTCTACTTTATGACGTTTGACGTTTGTAATTGCGATTGATGCGCGCTTTAGTCTATAAACTTTACAGTTCGGGTTCTAAGTAACTTAGATAATTTGACTCGTTTTCATTTCTTTGAAATGATGCTTGTATTTATTTGACGATTACTTATTTATCGTAAGTAATAACACAACTGGATTAATTCATATTTAGCTTACGTTGATAGACAGCTTGACTGTCTTTAATGCCTCCAAATAGGTATTTATATTTCAAGATTACATTTGACGTTTAAATTGTTTACAACAGAAAAGTAATCGTCAAATGAACACAAGTCGTGTAACTCTTAATAAAACTGAAACACTAGTAGTTTAGGAAAATACACTGATATTAAATAAAAGCACCATTTATTACAACACTTATTTGTGTTCGCGTGATACATAAGAGATGTTTATGAGTCGAATGATCGGAATAGTTTCGGTTTATTTCGGAAGTAATTCCTCAGGGGTGTTCAGTATGCGACCCCACCGTAAACGTACTCACTCCTGAAGAACCTCTGGGGAAGACAGAAACAAGTAGGATGGTTCACGGCTTATACGAGGGGTCTTAGAAATTATTCTTGAACATTGCGGCAGGTGGTTGAGTTAGTCTCCACTGAAACCACTATAATTGCTTTCAGAATGTTTAAAATTGCGATTGACAAATATTTCCGAGAGATGTCCTTACATTTGGTACGATATTAAACTGGACGCGGCGTCTAAGGGGTAACTCAATTTGGGGTCCAAAATAATGAAATACCTACACGGGAGAGTTTATTAAACTTACCCAACCACTTGCTGAAATATTCTAATACAGTAGCAATGCACCTAGTATAATCGTGAGTAAGTCGCTTAATTTTTATTTAAGTAAGTTAAATTTAATTACGATACAAATATTGATGAAACTGATTTACAATTGTATTATTTTACGCGAGCACAGGGAGCAACTAAACTGACGAAGGACGACATTGAAAGAGTCTTCTCCCTGTACGATAGGGTAAGTGCCTAATTTTCCACCATTCATCACTCATTGGGAAACCAGGTCCAGCACGCTTATTACGTAACTCGCTCGCGATCACCATCGTTTTCATTTTGACAGTTCATGTATGGGCTGACAATTGGCATCGGAATCAGCTAGCTGTCACATTCATACAAGAATTGTCAAAATGAACACGATGGCGATTGCGAGCGAGTTACGTAATAAGCTAGCAGATCTTAGAACATTGAATTAGCCCTTATTTCTAAGACGAACTATTTTTATCCGCGTCCAATTTCCCAAACTTGACTATGGCTAAGGGCAGCGCCAAAAGCCCAAAAAAAAAATATGTAGAATCAACCAAACACCGTGTACGCGTTTGTTGTTGATTCCAGGATATTAATCCTCAATGTTTCGGCCGTGCCAGCTTTCAACACATGATCACGAATGGACCGAAGTGAAGGGTATCCCACCCGCATTTTTTGTTTTAATTCGAGACACACTTCTCACAGTACGAACATATTGGAACGCGGCTTCAGGTTTATTGTATATCTAAAGCATTCAATCGAATATGATTTCAGGACAACAACGGATCTATCGAAAATGAGGAGCTGCGCGGATTTCTGAAGGACTTATTAGAATTAGTGAAAAAGGTATTAATTCAACTCATTAGAGAATATAATTTTCAGTTTTTTTTGTTGTGGATCATAACAATTTTGTGAGAAATACTACTTCTATAATTTTATAAAAGTCATATTTTCTCATTTATTCGGTTGAATTTATGTATTAAAATAGCCTGGTGTCGTTACAGTTGTTGTTACCTATCGCTATCATTGCTGTAGATACAATTAAAAATTCCGCTATCAGTACGTGACATGTCCTCTTTTTATCATAATGTCCTTATCAATCAGTTCACTTTTAAAATAGCTTCTAACCTTTGATCGTTCACAACCTATATGCAGCATTGCCCACATTTTTTATTATTATTTTGTGCTATCGTTTCGCATCGGTGGTCAACGCATGACTGCGCTTGCGCTGAAAAGTGAAGCTACTTTGAGTATTATTTTGCCGGCGCACTTTCGAGCGTATGGTGTTACAATCTAGATTCTAGAGTATAATTATGCGATAGCCATGACAATAAACTTTGTAAATTTCTAAATCTATCTATACAGTCATGTCATAATAATAAAGCTGAAGAGGGTCGAAAGTATGTACATGGAAGATGATTAAAAAAAATAAACTGGGGATACTTAGAATCGATAACAGAACACGTTCCAACAGTTTTAGAATTTTTGTCTGTTTATCTGTCACGTGAAAACGGCTGAACGGATTTTGTTGGAAATTTACTGATTTGTTGAGAAAATCACCGGCCAGGTTATAGGCTACTTTTTATCGCGGAAAATTGCATAGTTCCCGCGGGATAGCGATGAACATGTCGAAAATCGCAGCTGCCTAGAGTCCTAACGTATATAAATATTGCTTCAGTATCATAGAGGTGCACTAAGAAGGGTTTTTTAAAAAATTCCACGGGATTTAATATCACTTATTATAAAGAAAAAAAACAATTAAATGTCAGAATAGGGGTCTTAAGTGCCTGTTCAAATATGCATAGCAATATGTGACTTTGTCAATAAATGAAGTCTACGCGGACGAAGTCGCGGGCAAAAGCTAGTGCTTAAATATATATGATAATTCTATTATGAAGAATTTATTGAACGATAAAAAGTTTCCTTGCTACTCCGCTACCCTGCTTTTGCTTGGTGACCTAGTAGCAAGATAAATGTATTTTGTTCAATAATGTGGAACTTCAGCAAAGTAACGCCTGATTTAATAAATTAGAAGAATGTGCTTAATACTTAAATACGTAATATTACTGGCACAATACAAGAGGTATTCTATCATAGCACTCTAGGCTGGCAAAGTATCTCCAAACCTCTAGTATTGCGTGTGTCCATGAGTTGTGGTGCTCGCTTACTATCAGGTTACCCACTTGCTCTTGTGCCTTCCTGTAAAAAATACTTTTTTTTCAATTATTTTACTTTACAACAAATAAGTATATCTCGTAAAAGTTGTATCTGTAGATTACAATTTTTTGTAAATTTGGAATCAATCACAGTTCAACCTTTATTTTCCAGGATTACGACGCTCAAGACCTTCTGGAGTTCGAAGAGACTATCCTACAAGGCGTGGAGTACAGCAGCGACGGCAAAATAAGCAGGAAGCAGCTGACTATGATTCTTTTGGCCCTCGCCAAGCATCACCAGGAGGAAGAAGTGTCAACACCGTAAGCGAGCGATACCACGCCCGCAACTCCGTCCCGATTTCTGAACGAATTTTTTAGTGAACGCAGCTTAGCTGTCAAACCTGGTCATATAACTTAACTGCTCCCAAATTCCAACTTCGAATCGTACTCTAATTTTGCTTAATACTGGATATTATTGTGAGGAACGGTATGACACGAACTTCGAATTTTGAACTTGGGAGAAGCGCCCCGCACACTAACCCCGTTGTTCATAAAGTTACTACCCTGTTATGCCTAGCTAAATGTTTAGTCTGTGGCAAATGACAAAGTGGCACATAAATAAAGACAAAAATATAAATTGTTGAACACGAACGATATTGATTAAAAAGGGGGTGTTAGTCGTGCGTGGGTATAAAGCTGTCTCTTTCGCAGACGCTTGGTTAGAAAATAATTTTGTTTTATGTCCGCTACTAAAATTAGCGTCCACTGAGGTTGTCACCTTAGAACGAAATAAATTTCTTCGTTGCCTTTTTTGAGAAATTAAGATGTTCTGATTCTGAGCCTGTATTGTAAATTGTTCAACAACAAAAAGCAACAAACGTCTCGAACGCGTTCACATTTAAATTTATTACCGGATATTGCCGCTAGGTGGCGCTGTCAATTTTCCCGCAAATGAGGGCTACCATATTTTGTGCTCACCAGTTGACGCCACTAGAATGAGATATATATCAATTTAGCTATTTTATAAGTATTGCTTTCGCGGTAGCCCTAAATATGACAATGAACAAAAACAGTTTTCTTTCTACTCCGCAACCACACGTGCAAGTTAGCTATGTCTGTGTCGCATATAATAATATACGTTTAAGTTTAACCATTATTGTTTAACTCCACAAAGTAACACTTAATTTTATTAATTAAAAAAAAAACAATATTATATTTTTTGTATTTATCAATTAATTTTGGTGACAACCTCGAAATTATTGTTAATTGTCTTTTAAAAGTAAAATTTCCGCTTACTAGCACACATACACTAATTTACACTCCACTTGGATGGTCATGATAATAAATATAAGTATTTATTCATTTTTAAAAAACAACAAGGGAAAGAATATGTACATCATTAATTATTATGCAACCGATGTTGGAGCTGCACCCATGCTCATCGTTATTAATTTGATATTATTAAATTATTTACAAGTCAAATGAGGGACATGAATTACAGGGCTTACATTGTAGCCGCGCATCTAGGCCATAATACTGGTGTCACCTCACCTTATAAGCGTGTAATCTACAGTGTGGCAACTGCTTTCATCTAAAGTGTGTCGAAATAATTCTTACTCAAAAAAGAGAGATCAGAATAAGTACATCAATGCATTTTAAAGTGTTTTAAAATTTCGAACTAGGTACGTATAAGCAGGGTTTGTAATATGTATGGTGTATAGTGATATTATTACATTAATTCATTCATTTAAACTTTAAAGGGTCGAAAGACAAGTGAGTGTATGCTGACTTAAATTCAGTATTTTTAATTTAAAAAAGGCTACCTGCCAGTTTTACAGATTTAATATTACTTAATGTATAAAATAAAATAAATGCAAATTTTGGAAACTCAGTCACTATTTAAAATTTTAAGCCAAATCGAATGCCAAATATTTAAGATCAATATCGCTACGTTCTATTTTCATAAATCATTTAGTAGAAATGTAGTTTACCTACATGAATATCACGAAGAAAGGTATACCGACATATCATACACATTTAAAAAGTTTTAAATGAAAACACTTTGCGGCAAATTTTAATGAGCACGTCATTTGATAATCAACCCTTTTTAGGGTGGTTTATTGAGAAATTACATTCAATAAAATATGCGGACCTATAAAGATGATCACCATTTTAAAAAATTATCAAATATCTTAATCTTACAGCAAATTAAACAATTAAAAATCAATGCTGCAAACAATGCCGTTGTAAATTATAATTTTAAATTTGTTGCTTATTTCTAAAGGAATGTGCAACATTTGACATCTTTTTAAATATTTTAAAGCTCTAAAAAACATATATATTTTTATTTGTTATTTATATTGGCTTGGGCTTTAAAACATAAAATTATTTGTAAATATATGGAAGTAGTATTAGCACGAAAAAAATAATTGTTGTTTGTTGATGTTAATTGTCTGTTTTATACTAAATTAATAAATTAATTTATGTTATGTGTATATGAATGTTTAGAATGTCTATTTATCAAATGTTTATCAGGTGGAATAAGATAGTTATGCAGATGCAAGTATTGTTGATGTCAAATATCCTAATTAAAAATGAGCTGCAGTTTTGTTATTTTATTATAAGGCATTCAATATTTGTAAAAAAAAGTAACCTAGTTTTTTACTAAGTTAATCTTCCCTTGTTTTCACGCTAATGCTAGAAAGAAATGTCAGACGATTCACGTTTTTGTCATGTCAAATAAATTTGTAATGTGACAAGGTCTTAATCATCGTGGTAACTTAGTTTAGACTTTAAAATAACATCCTCTATCGTATTCAAAACCGCCACCGTCTACGTAAAAGACAAACTTTAACGAGGTAATGGGGACTATCGTTTTTTTGATCACCAGTTGGCGCCACTGTTGACTAAGGTCACAGTACATATATATATATATATATACTAAAGCAGTAGGGAAGATAGGGTTACTTTTTGAAATAAGTACCTACGCTCCAATAAAGCGTTAGAGTTGTCGATTTAATTTTTGTTAAATTGAAAAGTTTTTTGTCTAGTTAGCGTTATAATCTCAGCTGGTAAGGCCTGTTTTAGAGTAACTAGCTACACTTAATTAAGAGTATTAGGGTTGGCACCCATAATTTGTGTAAAAGAGAAACAAATGTTTATATGGATTCTATATTAATTAAGTACTTAATAATCGAATGAATTATCTATTTTTTAAATAAAATAGGGTATTTAAAAAAGACTTCAACAGTTTAAGATTTTTTTATTTGTCGGTAGGTAAGTATTATATATTACTTACTGAAAAATGCCTGCTACGACACGTTCGGAAAGCTCTGTTATTAAATTTTATTGTATAAAAAATATTCATCCGAATGAATAGCTTTCTTAAATAATGGGAAACATGGACATGAACACGGCCCTATAAAACTGTTTTTTTTTTCTAGTTATTTGTAAATTAATAAAGCTAATTTGCAATTTATGTTTATTTCGGTTTTGAAGAAGCCGCGTTTAAGCAGCCGTACACTGCGCAATACGCTCTTGGCATATTTAAAACGAAAACATGGCCGCTCGTCTCAATGCGCCACGCGCGACTGACAGCACCGCGAGATCCGCTTAGGGGCCCTAAGAAGCGCGCGTCTATGTGTGCGTTCGTTTCGACCGTTTTGTTCGTAGATTCCCTACTGCTTTAGCTTATATATGTACTGTGCTAAGGTCCAGAGGTATAGCTGTCAAAGCCGACTCTATAAGATCGGCGCCGAAACAAAGTTTTTAATCTTGAATCTCATTAAGTTTATTAATTTTATATAACTATCGTCATATCGAACTATGCCGCAATGTTGTGCTGTTCCGTTTTGTCAGCAAAAAAAACCGCTCTCAAAGCGTTCACATTCATCGCCAAATTATCCATATTGCGATAATTTCACGAAGGAGATCACTGTTCAACATGTAAATGAAAGAAATTATAATGTACCTATGTCACGAAACCCGCCAAAACCAGTGAAAAGTGAATGTTATTGGACCTCACGCGACACTAGCGCCTCTAGTGGCAAATTCACACGCGATAGCCCCCATTCTACTGATACTGATAGTTCAGTTTGAAACAACGAGAATTTACTATCCTCTGTTGTGATGCATATCAGTTGAAGACGATCAAAATCATGAAACAGTACAATTGGTTCCACTTTTAGCCACGTTTCTTGAGCCTTGTCGCACGGTGACACCTGGTGTCACCGCTAATCATCTGGTGGGAATTGCGTTAACGACCTACTCCCATAGATGGCGCTGCATGCTCGAAATAATTATCTGTGTTAAAATAGACGTTGTGATCAAAAGTATAGTTAGCTTTAACGATAGTTGTTAAGATTAATTAAAATGATATGCACAAAACGCCAACATTAAACATAAGTATAGAAGGATAAGTATTTTAGGGACGATTAACCTTCAGCTTAACGCTAATAAGAAATCCTTGGCTTTCATTGAATCTTTTAAATTCAGAGTAGCCTTTGTAATTTGGTTGGCACGCGCCAAAGTGACAGTAGACGTTAATGTAAAGTAGGTATCGAATGTTTTTTAACCAACTTCCAAAAGAAGAGGTTTTTAATTTATTTCAATTTTTAGGCGGTTTGAACTGCATTCAACGTGTAATTTCCACTTGTTTTTTTCTTTTCCGTGATATCGTGCCATTCCGCTCACAAATAGTCATTCATTAATAGGAGAATGAGAGGGATGACATGATATGACTTCAAAATTAGGTACTTACCTAATTAATTAATTAGTTATTAGTGTGTGCGATCATTGTTTGCTCATCGGGCGCTAAACATCAAAAACCCAAGGATATTTTATTAGCTAACGCAAGAGTTGCTTTTGAATGTCTGTTAATAAATAAATATAACATGAATTGTATTTTGGTGTCAATATCCAGCAGGAAGTTTATTTAAACATTCGGCTATTGTTAATCCCAGGGCCTGGCACTACGTGTTGAGATACGATATTTGTTATAAAATGTTTATATTTGTAAAACGTGTTTCATTTCTTTACCTTGTCACAGAAGAGTATGGAAGCTAAGTGCAGAATAGCCGCAATCCGCCCTCACTTTTATTTTGACAGTCGCTGGTCAGGGGCTACTTCGAAGTTCGTATCATACCGTCTGCCTCACTCTTAAATCAATGTCTATTGGGTGTGAACCAGGGGCGTAGCTACCGCCGTATCTGCCGTATCAATTATACGGGGCCCCCGGGCCACGGGGGCCCCCGACGTGCGTAAGCAAAAATAAATGTGAGAAATCTTTACCCTTCATAAGGGCCCCCAAATAATTTATTATACGGGGCCCCACCAAGGCACGCTACGCCCCTGGTGTGAACGAAATGACACGAAACATAATGATGTCTATGCACGAAACGATATTCGATGATCGAATTCCGAAGTTGAAAATTTGGATGTTCTTTCGAATGAACCATTGCGTTTTTATTTTCGCACTAGTTCCTTCACAAGAGACGATGGACGTACGTACTGCGACCTGTCTTTTGCCTTTGTTCCTTTGCAAAAGCATTGTACAGCGACTTTTCCTTTTCTTTTTATTAGCACTAGTTCCTTCAATTTGACGGAAAAGTCGCAGTACCTAGAGGTAGTGCTCTTATTTCTTACAAAGGAACAAAGACGAAAAACAGGTCGCAGTACGTTCATTGTCTCTTGTGAAGGAGCTGCGAAAACAAAAATGCGATAGTTCCTCCGAAGGAACATCCAAAGGAACTACCGCGAATAAGAAAGGCAAATACTATACTAAAGAGGCAATGCGATACTTAGGTAGACATAAAAAAAATATGGATGACATGCTAGCTGTACTTGCCTAGCTTAAATTCCTTTGCATTTGCGGAGGAAAAAAAAACAAAAAATAATCGATTGCCATTTGCCACTGTCATCCACGATTCGAATTCGAATATCGAATCGAATGAGTAAAAGTTGCAAGTTTGTTGCTATCTGTGTTATCAGTGGCGCAAAGAAGGCGGAGCGTCGGCGTCGCGTGGTTTTGGAAATCAGTAATTGATTTGTAAATAGAACAACAATCATGGGGGTTACTGTGGACACAATCAATCCTGGCGATGGTAAGTATTATCGGAAATAAAATATATTTATTGTCACGAGACACGAGCTAACCTTACTTATGGGAATGATCTTCAAACACCTTAAACCATCTTACATTTTGATTCCAAAATTAGCATGTTAAAGAGAAAAAAAATTGTCTCTTCTTTATTCTTTCTTCTAAATGAGTATTATCAGGGTTATTATCTACAGTTTCTAACATAACCATTATCGATCGCTGTTAGTTTTTCAAAAGGTGACCTCTGAGACGCTGCATTCTGACCACTTTATGACGGCTTGCGGCTTGCTAACCTATTTCGATTCTATGTTGACTGCAGGCGGCGATCGTTTTATTTTTAACATTTTCCGATTATTTTCACCCTATTTTTTCTGTCCTCATTACTTACGCTTTATTAAGTCTTACACTAGGTTGAATGAACTAACCTATATGTATGTATGTGTATATAATAGGTGTAGGTTTTGCAAGGCCGTGACTAGTTGCTTTAGCTTTAACTATAATTACCAGTTATAGGGTTTTTTATAAACAGATAGGTTTATAAGTTTTTGAGATATTATTAACATTTGCTTGTCTTCTCAACAGAGGCCACATACCCTAAGAAGGGCCAGACCGTGGTGGTCCACTACACCGGTACCCTGACCAATGGACAGAAGTTTGATTCGTCCCGCGACCGCGGAAAGCCTTTCAAGTTCAAGATCGGCAAGGGAGAGGTCATCAAGGGATGGGACGAGGGTGTGGCTAAGGTGAGAACGAGCCTATTATTGTTTAGTAGATACATCATGTCTGACTCACGCAAAATAGGCGCAGTTATAGACATTGAGTTGCAGAGAATAGCCCGTTACAACTAAGATAGGGTCATTTCGCCAGTTTGCCGACCGTCGCCACTTTTCGACTTTTTTATCGACATGTTTGACTAATCGGTATAAAATAGCAATACTAACAAGATTAGAAACTTAACAAAAATATCGTGGTAAACCCAAATAGTTCGGTTATACGCACACATAGACAAAATGCAAGTTTGTAAACAGCGTACGGAACAAAAAAACAAATCAATCTAGGTTCGCAACGAACACCTAACGACGCGTACTTCGTTGCGAAAAAATTTGTGAGGAGACTCACGGTTCATGGTATGTTTTTAAATGTAATTTTGTGTTTATTAATTTGTTTGTTATTTGTATTGATAGACAATGAGTCTTATTATTTATTTAAAATAAGTATTATTTTAGATTTCTTTGGAAAATGTGTAAAATTTAATAGTCGGTAACTGGTTAACTCGTTTTCGTAAACACCTACTTCTCGACCGTTGCGGTCGAAAACTGGCGCCGCAGAGTCCAGTAAGGTTGCATCTTTTTTGACATATTATTGAAGAAACTACTGAACCTAATTTTTTAATTTGAATCTTATTAACACCAAAATTGTGTCAGCCAGTTTTCGACCGGATTATTTCAAATGTCTTAAACATTCCCCGTGTCGTAAACATTTGGTCGAAATCGGGATTTGTAATAACTGTATGCCATATTCCGACTACTATATTCGAAAATATACAGTTTTTAAATTAAAATTATATCTTTTTTGAACAACACACACACGTCACATATATCACATAACACGACACGTACTTTGTCCCGAAATCTATATTTTAGCTGATAAAATAGACAAAATACGAATGATTTTTAATATCCAGTAAATCCGTAATTAGAAAACTAAATAAATCCAAAATTGATCTTAGTTACACGTTTCATTTTGTTGTCATAATGTTGTATATGATTTTTATTTTAAGAAAATGCGGGTTTTTATATTTAAAACATATTTTGTGCTTCATGTATTTGTCATCACACCATAGTCGAAAACTGGCGAATATACAGTCGGAAATTGGAAATTTCGGTCGAAAACTGGTAAAACTGGCATTTTCGGCTTTATTGATTATTATTTAATTATTTCTAGGTCTTACTTGAAAATAAACGGCATTCAATGATAGTAGACTATATTCACTATGTGCATTATTTTTCTCGTTTATTTGTTCATATTAATTCAATTTTTTTTTTCATTCTGAATTTGCCAACTCCACTAATCGGTCGAAAACTGGCGAACTGACCCTACATCATGAACAATGATTGGATTACCCAGTGCACTACCTACTTGATTAAAAAAAAAAATGGTGAATCTTAAATTTGGATTTAATTACTCTTCTTGACCTACCAAATGGTCTTTGGATATGAATAGATAAATATAAGATCTGTGTGTTTGTCATATCCAAATTACTTTTTCTACTTGGTGGTAGGTATGCCACCATGTTGCATCGAAAAACCCGAATACTGATCATGAACAAAACAATACCCGCGGGTGAATTCCAGAGGTTTTGAATGAAGAATTTAATATAAGCTAATAGTTTATTTGAAAGGTTTAATAATGTTTATCCTATGAATTAGCAAAATAAAATAGGGAAGCTTATTTTTAGAATTTTTAGATGATTCAATTCTTGGGTCTTAAAAACTTAAAACGCAGTAAGATATCTTTTAAAATATGTTTCCAAGTAAATTGAGCAAACTTAAGCATTTAAAGCAGTATCCTTTCAGGGCACATTAATTTTACACTGTTAAGTCAAAAACATTGCTTCAGTGGAATCCTTTTTAATTTCCAGATGTCGGTAGGCGAGCGCGCAAAGCTGACCTGCACGCCAGACTACGCCTACGGGCAACAGGGCCACCCCGGAGTAATCCCGCCCAACTCCACCCTTATCTTCGACGTGGAACTCATCCGTCTCGAATAAGCCCACCTTTTACACAATCTAGCTCTTGGATAACTTTCAGCCAAACACTAGATTAAGTAAAGTCAATTAGGCTAAGTTTCTCAAGCATTGCCCCATTTTGGAATCGTCACAATTGTTCATTTGATTACATTCCGGAAGCATTTTAATATTAACTTGTCTTTAGGTGTCTTAGATCTTTTATCCTAAATGTTGTAGCATCCCTCAAGCATTTATGAGCACAAACTACTGGGAATGGTAATCCGTGGGTTTTGGTTGTAAGCACGCTTGTGCTGTATTTATACTTAATTTTCACGCAAACTTTAACATGAACTGAATAAATTTATTGAGAAAATTTACTTGTTTCATTTAGTAATTTACTTTACTGTTAAATTCGAACCTAAAATGGGGTCAGGTGCAGTGCACTTGTAAGTTTTACGTGTAATCACGTCCATATGTAAAATGATTCATTTCCAAAAGTACGTACAGATCTATCGTCAATTCATCCTTACGTCTTATCGTATAAACAAACATCGAAAGTGATAAATGATAATAGACAATGGCTAGTGATTGGAAATGTTGATAAAATATACATCAACTGGACTAACAACCGTTCTGCTACTAGAGGGTTTATACCCGTGGTCGTCAAATTGAGTCTTTGAATTTAAAAAAAATATCGATTTTTTTTATGTTTTTTAAAACTTTATAGCATATTATATAATATCTAATTCAAAGAAATCTTAAAATATTTTTTTTAAATTAATTATAAGCAATTCAAAATTGATGAAATTTGAAATATGACCACTTGACCGGGAACGGGCCATGATTGGTCGCCATGGCTGTGACGTCACAATGTTAAAGCAATTTCACGACAGTACTGGGTTAACGGCTGATTTCACTAAAAATATCCGAAATTTAATACAAAAAATATCTGCTGAAGTTTTTTTTATGAAATAAGGTGGCAAACGAGCACGCGTATCACCTTATAGTAAGTAAATTTTTGTTTTAGTCATGTGTAGGTAGGTAATAAAAGCGTAATCCTGATAATGTTTCTGATTTATGTGAACTGGATTGATTTTACTGGACCTGAGATTTCACAATAAAGTACCTAAGTACAGTGAAAGATACTGAATCGCTTACCTACCACTGTGGAATTTTAACATACACCCTGCCAGAGATATTATTGCTAAATTGTACCTATTAGGTAGGTTACGTGATTCAGTTTCTTCGACCGTAGGTACGTAAATTTTAATGGCTAGATTTTGTGGTTGATAGGTATTTCTAGTTTTTTTTATAATCCCGTGGGATTGTATTATATATTCAATGGGAATTTTTGCGGGTGTAAGAGCCTAACCTTGTTCTAGGTAGGTACGTTCGGATCACTAGGTAGGTACGGTTAACGTCAAAGATATCTTTACACTTTAGTACCTTGTCGTTGTAACTATATGTTTGAAGTTTCATATGAAGTTGTCAAAGTGCTTGGAGCAACAAGGCACTAAAGTGTAAATATATCTTTGACATCGACTGTACCAGCATCTTAGTAATCCTGCCGCCAAGCAGCAATGCTTGCGCTGATGTGTTCCGGGTGAGGAGAGTAAAACAGCCCGATTTTGGCATAATTTTTTAAATCCAAGATGGCGGATGACATTTTGACACTATTGACACTTTGACACTAAAATATTGATGGGTGTCGTTTTTGAGTAATTTGGTGCTTCTGAGCCTGATTTTGACATACTTTTTTGGATTCAAGATGGCGGATGACATTTTGACACTAAAAATGTTTATGCGTGTCGTTTCGAGTAATTTGGTGGCTCTGAGCCCGGTTTTGGCATAATTTTTTGGATCCAAGATGGTGAATGACATTTTGACACTATTGACACTAAAAATGTTTATGGGGGTCGTTTTCGAGTAACATTTTACACTTTTTTGTGTTTTTTGTGTCAGTAATGTCAAAATGTCATCCGCCATCTTGGATCCAAAAAGGTATGCCAAAACCGGGCTGAGAAGAACCAAATTACTCGAAAACGACACCCATAAACATTTTTAGTGTCAAAATGTCATCCGCCATCTTGGATTCAAAAAAGTATGTCAAAATCTGGCTCAGAGCCACAAAATTACTCGAAAACGACACCCATAAACATTTTTAGTGGCATAAGTGTCAAAATGTCATCCGCCATCTTGGATCCAAAAAAGTATGTCAAAATCGGGCTCAGAGCCACAAAATTACTCGAAAACGACACCCATAAACATTTTTAGTGTCAAAATGTCATCCGCCATCTTGGATTCAAAAAAGTATGTCAAAATCTGGCTCAGAGCCACAAAATTACTCGAAAACGACACCCATAAACATTTTTAGTGGCATAAGTGTCAAAATGTCATCCGCCATCTTGGATCCAAAAAAGTATGTCAAAATCGGGCTCAGAGCCACAAAATTACTCGAAAACGACACCCATAAACATTTTTAGTGTCAAAATGTCATCCGCCATCTTGGATTCAAAAAAGTATGTCAAAATCTGGCTCAGAGCCACAAAATTACTCGAAAACGACACCCATAAACATTTTTAGTGGCATAAGTGTCAAAATGTCATCCGCCATCTTGGATCCAAAAAAGTATGTCAAAATCGGGCTCAGAGCCACAAAATTACTCGAAAACGACACCCATAAACATTTTTAGTGTCAAAATGTCATCCGCCATCTTGGATTCAAAAAAGTATGTCAAAATCTGGCTCAGAGCCACAAAATTACTCGAAAACGACACCCATAAACATTTTTAGTGGCATAAGTGTCAAAATGTCATCCGCCATCTTGGATCCAAAAAAGTATGTCAAAATCGGGCTCAGAGCCACAAAATTACTCGAAAACGACACCCATAAACATTTTTAGTGTCAAAATGTCATCCGCCATCTTGGATCCAAAAATTATGTCAAAATCTGGCTCAGAACCACAAATTTACTCGAAAACGACACCCATAAACACTTTTAGTGTCATAGTGTCAAAATGTCATCCGCCATCTTGAATCCAAAAATGTATGTCAAAATCAGGCTCAGAAGCACCAAATTACTCAAAAACGACACCCATTAATATTTTAGTGTCAAAGTGTCAATAGTGTCAAAATGTCATTCGCCATCTTGAATCTAAAAAAATATGTCAAAATCGGGCTCAGAGCCATCAAATTACTCAAAAACGACACCCATAAACATTTTTAGTGTCATAGTGTCAAAATGTCATCCGCCATCTTTGTGCTCGAAATTCCGGGTTTTCTTATGAAATTCCCCTGGGATAAAATCAACGGGATTTTGAACTGAAATCCCACGACTTATTTACTTATTCATATAAATAGTTACTACCAAAGTGTACTCATCACTATTCTCATCTAATTTTATTGTTTTAAATCCCGGTACCGTGGAAAGTTGGGATAGAAGCATGATAGAAGTATAGATAGTGCCATCCACAAAGACTCGTAGATGTATTAAAATTAACCTTTAACTACAAATTAATAAGAACCACGGTGGATGGCATCCATCGTGAATGACACCTACTATAGCCGGTCCGTAAATCCAGATTATAAATTATAAAGTTCGTGTATGGCAAATTTTATCGAAATCTGTTTAGCCGTTTTAGCGTGAAAGAGTCACAAACCAATACGCTCTCACAAACAATAGCATTTTACAATAATAGTAGGATAATAACAGAATAGAGTAGATTAAAGTCAAAAAACGGTATCACCTGTATACTAACTACGAGTGGAAACTAACATTGTGACGTCACACGCGGCTCGGCCTTGTTCGGGAACTGTCGGTGTGTTTTCGGTGCGGTACTCGACGATCAATTTTCAAATCGGTATAACTCGTTAATTATAGCGAATAAAAAAAAAAAAAAATACTTTTCTTACAAAACTTATATATGATCTTTCCATTTATGACAAAAAAAAATTTGATTCAAAAACTCAATTGCGGCCCGCGGCAAATCAGATTGTTTCAAATAACGAAATAAGCTGAATATATATGTATAAGTGTGCAAAGGCTCTTGGAACGCCTTCACATACTCTGCGGCCCGGCCCTGGAACTCACACTGTCGTATGTGGCCCTTGGCTAGTAAAGTGTGACGACCAATTGCGGAGTATAATTTATTAGCCATACAAATGCAGGTGAAACGAGAGGTAAAACAAGGGTGAAACAGTAAATAAATTGTGTCATTATTCATAAATATATTTATTTTCGAACTATAGTGATCTATAATTCAAAACTTTTTATTTTCAAATTATTTTCTTTCAACTCAAAATTACAAAACTTCTATTGTTATTCTAGCCTAAATATTACAAGTTTTCAATCATATTTTCTCTTATCTTATAACTGCCGTCTCGTACAAAAGGAAACAAAAATCGAATCTCCATAATTTTACACAGAAACGCTAGCAGTGCTACTACTCATTTGTATTGTCGCCTTAGATAGTTATCTCTCGCTCTCGCATGAGGACTAAGTACTCCCAAATTCGAAGTTCGTTTCGTGCCGTTCCGCTCACTCTTAGTCATATAGGAGAGTCAGCATGGTATGAAGTTCGAATTTCGGAGTGACGTCCCAGATAAGGCACGCACGCGGCGACAAATCGAGTCATGGCCTCCTGTGCTAGCAGAACTGAATGAGGGCTACTAAATATTAATCACTAAAATACACAATTTTGTTCCTTGCCTGGTCATTTTTTTAAGTACAATAAAACTGTTATATTTATCATGAAAGAAAAATGTTTCGTCTGTGTCCGGCAAAGGCAACTTAAAGAACAGGATAAATGATAAAGACAAGCAAAAGTCAAGTAACAACCTGACTGAACAGTAGCCCCCATAACATTTTCGGAAGTATTTTCTTGTAAAAAAGCAAACAAAATTCTTACTTCTCAATATAAAAATATTATATGACTGTAAACAGTAACTTTACATCATTGTATGATCGATCACGAATCTCTAATTTTTCTTACTTAGGTACTCGAGAAAATTAAAAACAACAGCAGCGCCACTATCTATGCAAAAGAGATGCTTATACTCCCACATAAAATAGAATAGAATAATAATTTTGCTAATCGATTATTCTATAGTAGGCGGCAAATAAGTAAAACGGAGGGGATATGCGCAGTATGAAAGTTTTTCATACTGCGCATATCCCCTCCACGTTTTACTTATTTGCCGCCTACTATAGGTATTGATAAATTCGCATCTTTTCGCCGCGATTTTGTCAATTGTGGATCGCCTGTATAAAAACGAGCGTGGCCCATAATTTCCGAAAATCATATTTTCTTTTTGACAATTATTCCGTTCCCACATTTTCCCAGTGGCATTTTTCCCAATATTTTATTTTCTATGGGCATTATTTCTCAGAATTAATTTTTTATATTGGCATGCTTTCTCAATCTTATTTAATCTTAATGGACAGTCCTAGAATACTAGATAGGTTAGGATAGTTAGGTAGTTTCTTGTGCCCGAAGGCCCGAAGGGCAAACCGCCGGGTGATAGGTCGGCGTCGATTACCAGCTACCGAAAATACTATGTTAATCGAATAATAATAATAATAAAATTACTTCCTGGGTAGTTAAGAGAGTAAAAAAAGGGAGCAGTAAAATTAATCAGTGATAAAAATAAAAATTATTGGGGAAAAATGCCACTGGGAAAATATTAGAACGGAATAAATACCATGAAGAAAAAAATATTTTCAGAAATTATGGGCCACACTCTTTTATTCTTTTGTGTCAGGAGTTTAGTCAGTTCCGTTTTAAAGAATATGTATGTTTTTCATTTTCTCGAGTGCTTTTATAATTTTAAGTGTTACTGCGGCCATCTGGTCTTTGGACCTAAGTTATATGAATAAAATATGGAATATAATACGAGCATAAAGTGCCTACTTTAAAGTTACGTATTCATAGGTAACAATTATTATAATCCAGGCATCTTAGTATACAGGATTTCATTCAAATATCTTGAACGTTGTCACGAACATTGTTGCATTTAAAGTTAAGTAAGTTGTGCCCGGCATGAACGTGGCCAGTGACCTTTTTTACGCTAAGATAAGATTGCCACAAGAGTATTTACACTATTCATCTCAAGATTAAATTTATTATATAGCTATTTATACTCATAGACATAAAATAACATTGTTTTCACTATGAACACGTAACTTTAATGTAGTTCTTAATCCTACGCACAGTCAACACTAAACTATAATTATTTAAAGTCTACACAAAATAAAAACTGTGAATTGTGTAAACAGACAGACTTATATTTTGTTGTAAAATCTGGTATTACCGAACAAATTAATAAATATCAGAGCTAATGCGATAATTGTCGGAGAATCAGCTAACGACTAATAGGTTTGTATACATTGTTTATGGTCATGATTTCCAACTGCGTTAATTTTAGGGCCAAGTTTTCCCATACCTACTTAAATATGGGCAACTTACCCACTCCATAGTTTAGATGCAGACTGCACATTCTTAATACTTGTACAGATCATAACAAAAATAGAAATTTGACACGAATCATAACAACCAAATTGTGAGAAAAAATATAACACTGTTTCACAATTTTATAATAATGATGTTGCACATGCATTTGAGATTTTCAATAGTAATTTACTACTAACATTTTCACATAAATTAAAGAAACGCTTCTCTTCTACTAAGTTTTATTGAATTGCAAATAAACTAAAAAATAAGGTATGTCATAAAAATATTTTTGCATTTACAAATGTGAAGGAAACGTCGCCATATCATTTGGTGACTGACTTCACTTTCAAGTCTTATTTCTTGAAGCCGATAGTCATAAAGAACTATCAAATAAAAAAAGCTCGTTTCGCTTTTCCAACTTGCCATAACTTTGAACAGAGTTCATGAGTATCTTAAATTTGGCGACTAATTTAAATTAGAAACTTCTAGACTTATCTTACGTGTTTGGTAATGGTTTAAGGGGACCTAAGCTAAGTAAGCCGTCGGCGCCGAGCGCCTGTAAACTGCTCGTCAACCCATTATTCATATTGTGCACCGAAATCACAGGAATCCCGAAACATCCACTGGCTTGTTCTCTGTTAGCGAGAGGAATGAAACTGTATATACCTAAATTACTCAACCGTTGCAGATTCTCTTCCTGAGATAAGTCCACTACGGGTAAGCCCAACTCTCTATTAGGGCCTGTCATATTGTGGAACACCCGTTTATGATGCTGCAGCTGTAATGATTTGGGGTATGCAGCAGGGCACTCGTCGCATTTGAATCCTCTCTGTTGATGCGCCGCTGCCATATGCGTCGACAACGAGGTGTGGTTCATAAACATTTTATTGCAGATCTTGCATGATAACATATTGGAACCGACTTTCGCTTCCGGTATGGAAAAACTACTAGATTTAGATGTATGCTTTATGCTAACGCCGGCGCCTAGGTTAGGGATGTGAGGTATCGGCCGCTCTGGTGTCGGCGAACGACTCTTCTGTTTCTGTTTTATGCTAATACCACGGGACGCTAGCACGTTAGCCATAGCGTTAGCTTCCTTGTTGACGGTTTTCTTTGTTATTGAGATCTGACTGCCGAGATTCAGTTTGTCTTTGGCTCCTTGCACGCTGTGGATCATGGGTAGGCCTTCCCGTTGCTTCTGCATCGCCATCACCTGGCAGTCTTCGTTGTCGTGTTTGCCGGGGAGCAACATGTCGGGGCGCCGCTTCTGCCCCGGGCCTCCTTGCATGCCCGCAGGTCGCTTCATTGGCATCCGCGCGCCGCCCGCTTTGCCGCCTCTGATCTGCCCGTGGACCTGGATACCTGGCCTTATCGACGGTCTGGCGCCTCGAACGGAAGGCATGCGAGGCCTAGAACCTGTGATATTCGCGCCTGCTGCCATCCTAATGTGGTTGCTAGGAGACGGCATCTGGGAGCCAGGGCTGGTACCAGGAGCCACTTGCGGCCCAGTTCCACCAACTATCTGTCCTGGAGGGAATGTCTGCACATTTTGTATTCTAATTCCACTGGCTGTGCTGGTCGGCGGTTTCATAGTGCCTCCAGGACTGGAAGCAGTCGCGTACGGATGACTCGGAGAAGAGCCGGGAGGACCCATCTGCCCCATCGGGGGCGCCATTGGTGTCTGGCCGTACACCGCATTCTGCATGCCCTGGAGTGGTGATCCAGTTGAGTAAGGTGCTGAGGCCGTGGAGAAAGTATTCTGGGGCATTCCAGGCATAAAACCAGCTTTTGACATTGGTGATTGATATTGTTGTCCATATCCTGGTGAGCCGACGTAATGTTGGCCAGGGTATTGGCCTGGCATAGTCTGACCCGTCGCGTTTCCATACATGTTGTTCCCTGGCATTTGCTGGTAGCCGGGATGCATATTTTGAGCGGAGTAAGCGTTATAGTTGGACTGTGGCATCACCCCGCCAGCTCCCGGGTAGGCCTGGATATTGATCATCACATTCTGCTGGTGAGTGAAGCCAGGGCCGCTGTTGATCCCCGAAAGCTTGCCTACTTGTTCTGCCAGCTGTTTTACTGGAAGTAAACTTGATAAAATACTACTCGAAGCGGGATTGTACGGCATTAGAGTTGATGACATTGGTGTAACGAGACTTTTCGTGTGACCCGTCTGTCGTATATGGTCGTCCAATAGCGATATACTCGTAAACCTAGTATTGCAAACGTCGCACGAATGCTGTGGACCTAAAGTATCTAAGGATATGTATTCGCTAGCCTCAGACATCGAAGAGTGTTCCTTCTTAGTAGCACTTGACAAGAGGCTCTCAAAAATATCATCGGCGCTCTTTTCAAGCATGTCTATGGGTGGCTTAGAGTCAGGTGCATTCCAGTTGAAAGAATGCTGCTTTTCCGTAGATGCACTCCCAGGCATAGAAGAAAGAGAGGAAGATAAGACAGGCGTTGCACTGTAACTAGTCTGTGATGGATAAGCTGGTGGAGGATATGTAGCAGGCAAGACTTCTATTTTTGGAATAACAGGTTTAACATCAGGAGCTGGCGTGGCCGACACCACGCAACAGTCGTCATCTTCATCATTAGAGTCTCCATTTATTTCGATAATAGTTACACCACTATCTTCCTTCTTTGCGACTGGTAGTAATGGTGTTTCGGCTCGACTAAACGCTGTGGCATTGGGCGAGTGTTCAGCAGCAGTTGCTGCATCAGGTTCAGACTTAACTCTAGCTATTATGGGCGTTGACTCCATTGGTTGCGGCGAGGTCCTTTCGGATTTAATTTGGCCAGTGAACATAGGGGCGCTTGATGCTAAATCACCTCCTGTATCGTCAACTTCTTTCTTTACTACTACATTGTCTGTACTAGCTTGTGAATCCCGCCTTTGGGGTTCAAATGTCTGTGAATCTCTCCTTTGCACTGCAGATGTCGTGATTGCTTCTGTGGCCTGAGTAGGTGTTTCTTTTTGCTGAGACTCTCGAACTGCCATAGGAAGGTTTGCTCCTCTTTTAGGTGTCTGTTTGATAGCGGGTCTGGCTGGTTTAACCGCCTGGATTTTAAGAGGGGATGGTGGCTCTGTTTTAGGAGGAATGATCTTTGTTACGTTGATTATCTTTTTGTTTACAAAAGATCCATTATTAGGTTTAGCTGGCGGGCCTTGGTCTTGGTCTTCAATATCATTATCATCGCCCGACCCATCATCCTGCGGATCATCTGGCTCTTCTTCAGATTCCCCTTTCTGTTCCTCTCTGCTGTCATCGTTTCCGCTTTCATCGCCTTCATCATCAGAAGTCTTAAAATCTTTTAGACCGTTAACAACTTTAAACGAATTGGTGTTAGCTTTATCACATTTTAGTTTGAGTTTAATACCACCAAGATTTCCCAATTTTTGCATGACATCGTTGGTGGATTGTTCTGGCTTTTCTTCTTTTATAGGCGTCGCACTCTTCTTGATGGTGAAACCGAGTCCGCTTAGCTTGCTCAAAGCGGAGTCTGAACTGGTAGCGGTGTTTTCGCCTGGCTTTTTGATGGAGAGTCCAGTCTTTTTAAGTATTTGTGATATGTCTATCTTTTGGGGAGTTTTCGGGGGTTCTTGTTTGGGTTGCACTGCTGGAGGGGAATCGTCATCGGACCAGTCGCCTTCATCGCCTGAGGGGTTGAATTCGTCGTCGGACGGCAGTTTGTCTACGACCACTGAGGGCAGCGACACGTGTTGTATGAGATGATTCTCAAGGGTCTCCCAGTCGCTGAAGTCTTCGTCGCAGGTGTAGCAACGGAACTCCTGCTTGGGCTTTTTAACGAGAGCCCCTGATGTTTGAAGCCTTTTTAGAATACTCGCGACATTTGACTCTTTCGGAGCTTCTTCTTCTTCTTCTAACGAGTCCTGTTCATCAGCATCTGAAAAAAATATATTCAAAATAGTTAAAATAAAAACATAAATGTCTTATTTTTTCACAGGTCGTAGCAAAAATCAGAAATGCCCTTAAAATTTATTTTTATTTGCAACTTGCAACACAGTATAAACTCAGAGCAACTCTTAAAATGGCTTTTTTGCGCTGAAATGAAGACTTACAGGAAAATAAAAAAATACATGAAACAAAAAATGACTGGTTAAAAATTATGAAATGATGTCAATTATCTAGTTTTTTGAAAATGATTACTATAGTATAAATATTATGAAAATCATTTTCTGAAGGGACGTTTTGCGAACGGGCCCTTTTGTACAAGGGTCGTTTTGCGTAAGGGGCATTTAGGAAAGGGACATTTCGCGAAAGAGACTAAGGGACATTAAGCGAGTGGGACGTTATGCGCCTAAACACACCCTTCCTATTCACATAAAAAAAAACCCATACATAAAGTCCCGTTCGCAAAACGTCCCTTTCGCAAAATGACCCGTTCGCAAAACGATTCTTATCCCATGAGAAGACTCCTAGTCTCAACTGAAACAAGCTTTTTCCAGACGGGACATTTTGCGAATGGGGTATTTTACATAAGGGAAGGGACCATTTGCAGAGAAGACGTTTTGCGAGTGGGACGTTGTGTGCCCAAACCAAATTAAGTTCTGCAGCCTATATTCGTCCCACTACTAGGTAAAGGCCTCTCAGAATGAGAAGGCTTGGGCTATAGTTTCCACGCGGGCGCAGTGCAGATTGGGAACTTCACAAACACCATTGAATTGCTTCGCAGATGAGAGCAGATTTCCTCACGATGTTTTCCTTCACCGAAAATCTCATGGTAAATTTCAAATGTAATTTCGCACATAAATTTCGAAAAACTTAAGAGGTGCAAGCCCGGGATTCGAACCCATAACCCTCTGCTTAAGAGGCCGCAGCGCAGATCAAACCACTAGGGGTTTAGGCTCATAACGTCCCACTAGCATAATGTCCCTATCGCGAAATGTCCCTTTCCTAAATGCCCCTTACGCGAAACGACCCTTCTGCAAAAGGGCCCATTTGCAAAACGTCCCTTCACGTAAATAAAGTCCCGTTCGCAAAACGTCCCTTCCGCAAAATGACCCGTTCGCAAAAAGTCCCTTTCGCAAAATGACCCGTTCGCAAAACGACCCTTTCGCAAAATGGCCATCTCTTATCCCAAGAGAAGACTTCCAGTCTCTACTGAAACAAGGTTTTTCCAGGCGGGACATTTTGCGAATGAGTCATTTCGCAGAAGGAACGTTTTGCGAAAGTGGTGGGACCTTTTGAGAAAGGGACGTTTTGCGAATAGGGTATTTTACACAAGGGACCATTTGCAGAGAAGACGTTTTGCGAATGGAACGTAATTTTGGTGGAGGGACGTTTGCCGAGTGGGACGTTATGCGTTATGCGCCCAAACCCCACTAGGCTACCACGGCTAGGTATCTTACAAAAAGTAACAACTACTAAATTAATACAGTGAAATCAAATACCAGACCATAAAGTGAGCATGCACTAAATCAAAATAGGTACAAAAACTTGATCACCAAACAAAATGGCAAAAGTAAGTAATAAATAAATTTATGAACTTGCAATAAATAGGTACCTACATTACTTTTAGTGTCATTCATGTGATTAATTTTTGTTAGCATTTATGTTGGATAATGCAAGTGATGGAAAAACTAGGGAAATGGAAAATAACTTTCAAATAGGTATCATTTTTGATTCAGTTAACTTAATAATAAGCATATTATATGTGATAATAATCATAGCAGCACAATTAGGTAGGTAGGTATATTAAGTAATAATAAATGTACTCAATACTCCATACTCCAAGGTTTCACCTTTTTCATTTATGATTAAAATTTACTCTTTGTTTCTTTTATTGTTTTTTTTTTTCATTTTCAATATCTTATCATTTTACTTTTTCCTAGTTAAATAATTTATATTTTACTTTTTCCATTTCCAAAGAATGTGAACCAACAAAATATATAATTTTTATAAAAATGCCTCAATAAAAATAAAAAACCACAAAATGTAGGTACTATAACAAGTAAGACGTTTACAAAAATGGCTCCAATGTAACCCATTCAGCCAAACTAAATGTAAATTTCGTAAATAAATTAAATGATGCATGCAAAACAGTGAGTATCACAAATAAATGTTAAGAAATAAAGCAAACAAAAAAACAAACCTGATTCATTGTTTGCGGGTGAACACGGGTAATCAGGTTCAAGTTTTGTTGCCATGATTTACCTGCGAACAAGTACATTTTTCTTTAAAGAATTTTGAATGTATAATAACAATGGGTCGGAATGGATAGCCAACACAGTGATAGTATTAGCAGTATAGTACTTGCAAACTAAGCAAAGCAAGCCCAATTTAAATTCTAGAGCTTAAGATATAGATGAAAAAACAATTGTCTGTCTGGCCAGCGTTGTCTGGCCAGAGTGCAAAAAGATTTATTTTAAATCCTGGCAAAATCTGTCTTAGTCTGTGGAGATATTTCAACATTTTCAACCAGTGCGCCCTTTATGTACACACTTTTATCTCAACAAAGTTTGTTTTCTTTCAGTATAAACAGATTTAGTGGCCTGTGTAGGACTTTTTCAATTATTTCATAATTATTCTAAATGATGAAAGTCATGATGTGACTAGGGGATTATGATATTATGACACTGTTAATACTCAGGATAACATATGCATTTTCAGATACATACAGCATATCTTGGTAACATAATTCTGGATTATTATGCATAAAATTAATTTAATAGAAAACCAAACTACTAAATAGAGTACTTTTCTAAATATAAATATTCAGAAACTTATTTCACACACAGAAGTCCATAAAAATAAACAAAATTTTTATGCCGTAACACAACCGAAATATACCGGGCACAACAATCCACAAAAAAGTAGAAAACAACAATAAGAAGCCACCCCTTACACCACACAACAATATTGCGTAAAATGAAGAAGTACTTACTCTCATCGTCCACTCCAGTTAATATTACAATATGCAAAGAATTGGTTACAATTCTTTGTATAAACTTTACTGCACAACTTTTACTTAGACGCGTTAATCGAATCCTGCACTTGAAACACTTAGTCGGCGTCTTGCTCAACAATTCTGCACAAAACAAAGGTTCACATGAATTCAATCAGTTCAGTTAAAAAGTTCTTAGTCACTTTTCCGCCAATATAATGTTTATTTAAGACAAGAACGCTATTTTCCGCACTTTTTCTATCACTATTTCTTTCTTACCTCCCGTGAAAATACAAAATGGCTGTCTAAATAAACGAGCTTAACAAGCACTTGTCAAAACGCCGAGCGCACGGCGGCACGGAAACCGACATAACAGATCGACAACGAAAACAATTGAATGACGTAAAATGATTTTCAATCCGTTCAGTTAAATTATTATTACTTCTGTAATTAATTTATTCAAAATACAACTGTAATAGCTAGTATTATTACCCTAACTAGAATGTGGAAATCTACTAGAGTTGAACAACGAGCAGAGGTCGATTGGTCGATTCGATTCGGTCGGACAAAATCCCGACATGTCCGTGTTGTAGAACGACGCAGATGCCAGGCAGCCTGTATGGTATGCCAGTACAGTATTGGCTGGCTGGCTGGCAATTCCTAGCTTGTGACTGACGCTAATGTGCTCTATCTCATTCGTTCTCGTCATAAAGCATCTTGCTGTCTCATTCCTTACTTTCTATATGCGGGCGGTGTATGCGGTACTGTATTCCAACATAAACTTGTGTTGTGGAACGGAGGTGAGGCGAGGCGAGGCGAGGCGAGGTAGGTGTAGGTAGGGTGGGATATTATTATCGGCTTGGCTCGGGTCTGCGTGACCTCGCTCGCTACTCGGCGCGCCGACTTGAACGCTGTTTAGAGCGAAGTAATAATAAGAATTCGTCGTTCGGTATTATTATGCAGCGCTGAGCCGGGACGGATGACTGAACACGATTCTGACGGTTGAGTGTTGAGCGATAAACTAGTTTCGTGCGCATGACCTCATTTCATTTGAATAAATCACGACTTTTAGAATATGTTGATGTCGTCGTTCATAATGGCGATCAAACTTTTTACACTTCGATTTATTGTAAATTGTGTAATACACCTAGTAATACACACACTACTTTTTATAACTACAATGAAAAAATGTAAGTAGGTACCTATTTGGTACACTTAGGTACCTTGGAAAAATCGGAATTCTGAACATTACAAATAACCTCATGGGTAGCTAAGCTACCTACTTACTTAGGTACTCACTTAGGCTTACGTAACAATCATAAGGCCACTTGAATGTGTTTCTAAAAGGCATACCTGCCTATGGTCATGAAGGTGAAGCAAATTATCTATACAATTCTGCTTCTATATTTATAGGCAGCGCATCGTCTCCCGTGGTCTCTATGGAGCAAAAAAACCTTTCGCTGTGCATGCGTAGTTCGTTCAACCAGTTTCGACCGGTTATCGTCTATCCCGCTCGCACTCGTGCGGATTATGAAAGTAATGATTTTCAGAATTAATGGAACTGTGACGGCGGTAAAAGATTAGTCGTGCCAGTGACTAATTGGCAATTCTGTAGATAATTAAATTACGACTACGATTTATGGCGATTTTACATATGTTACATACTTATGCGTAGGTACAAATGTGTTTGTTTTAGGTGCTGTTGCATTGTTATCGGCTGGGATAATTATTATGACTTCGTATTAGGTACATTTTTATCGTGTACTTTAGGTACTTACGTAGTTAACTAGGTAGTTAAGTTATTCATAATACTCAAGTATTCGTACCTAGGTATAAACTATAAGTTAATCTACTACCTATTGATTACAACTATTACTTACAATACAATGTAGCTAAGAAGGTAGGTAGCTAGATTAGATTAGATAAATTGAATGGAATGTTGCCGACACGACACGAATAGGTACAAGATCTTTCGATTGGATAAGCGGTCGTAGTCGTTATTACCTACTTTAAATAACTGGGGTAGAATGACTACGAATTTTAAATGAAGGGAATGGTAACTACCTACATTCTGTTCTACAATGGAACAAATAAATATTACAAGTGAATACCTATGGGTTTTTTTGATTATTGCTATTGTGTTTAATCAGAATTTTATTTAGCTACCTACGTAAGGATTTCAGAAAATACAGTGTAGGATGAAATGTAATGTGCATAGCAACAATAATAGAAAGAAAGAAAGAAGACAGAGAGAGTGTGTGCGAGAGAAAAAGAGGAAGAGAGAGATAGAGATATGAGAGAGAGAGAGAGAGAGAGAGAGAGAGAGAGAGAGGAAAACAAGTGTAGAAAGAGAAGGGGGGAGAGTGAGAAAGGTAGAGGGGTAGAGAAAGAGAGAGATAGAGAGGGAGAGATTGAGAGAGAAAAGGAGAGAGAGGGAGAGAGATTGAGAGAGAACGAAAGGAAAAGCTATTTTTGTGTAGCTGCTCCATCTGAGTTCATACTGTCTGAGTCCGGCTCCGAGTTTGATATTATTATTATTATTCTGATGGTAAGATTCCGGATCAATGTCCAATGTTCAGGGCCGCGGCTGGTCTTTGCGCTATATCAATATGTAGTTATGATGATGATTTCAGACTTCACTACGTAAGTATGTTTTACGCCTAATATTAGTTTGTGTAAATCCACTGGCAGCTAGAATAAGCCCATTTGCATAATCGTTAATTTACATACATTCATGATCTCTATGTAACAACCTATCCTTTACGAGGTAGAGAGAGCCTAAGTCAAAAAGACCTAAAATCACATTTAGCGTGATTGTAAATAATAAAATAATTTACTGTTCAAATTTAAGAAGTTACAATATATTACCTAGGTAGGTAAGTATACCTAACATAAAATTTCAGGATTATCTATAGAATTTGGCTCGCTCTCAATATAATTCTTGGCTCACATTTTATCATTCATATTTTTAATGGGATACATTAAATACATTCGACGTTATACTTATCTATACAATTACTATAAAATCTCAACCGTAAACGAGTGAAAATAAACTAAAAGGCAGTTTCACCACGGACGTTGGGTTGCAGGTAGGCATATTACCCCGGATTTCACCCACGGGGCAAAGCCACCCCTAGGCACAGGGGTCTATTGATCCCACCCCGGCTGGGGAGAATATAATACCACGATACGTTCGGCCTTTATAAGTAGCTTTTAGTATTATAGAGGTGGGTATTTCTAAAGGGTAATAACTAATTTTCTAAGCGAATCTTTACGACTAGGTATTTGAAATGGAATGGGTAACAAATGTGAGAATTAGGTATTTTTAACCGATATCAAGAAAAGCTACTTACTCCTTTTCTATGTTCTCTATGTTCTGTGTTTTCTATGTTATGTTCTGTAAGTATGTATATTAGCATTGTTCATTTGTTTTGTGGACCGATTTTCAAAATTCTTTTTCTGTTTGAAAGAATAAGCTGAAAACTTGTCATATAGCTCTCCTATTATACCCCAACGCGGCGCGGAGCAGCAGACCTGGCTGGTGAGTAGCGGGTCTATATCACAACCACTACAATTTTAAAAATATATTTTTTTTCAAAAATATAGGTATTTGAGGCAATATGCAATTTTTATGTACTTAGTTTAATGTTTAAAGACTTTAAAAAAATAAGCCAGACGATTTAGTCAAGGTTTTAACATCGCCAGACGCGTGTATAGATAGATATTTTGCAAAAAAATATAAAAAACTAAAAAATAACATTCTCTAAAAGACAGGTCTGCAGTTCTGTCTGGGTATAATAGGAGAGCTATATGACAAGTCTCAACTTGCCTCAAATACCTACCCTGAAATTGGTGCCAGCTCTCCGCTCTCCTAGTTGCCATAACAACAACAATTAGTGAATGTGATGTGATGTAGCCGGGCGGACGTACGTTTCTTATCGAATACATAGTTGGCTTGACATCGACTTCAAACAGTTCAAACAGTATGTACCAAGCGAAGCTGACTTTGTCTCGCGGGTCTAACTTTGACCCGTGAGGCTACGGTGACTCGCGAGGCCACCGTTACTCGCGAGGCTAACTTTGACTGGCGAGGCTACCGTGACGCGCGTGGCTAATTTAGACTCGCGAGGCTGACTCACGAGACTACCGGGAATCGCGAGGCTAGCCGTGACTCGCTAGGCTACCATGACTCGCGAGGCTACCGTCACTCGCGAGGCTACCGTCACACGCGGGGATTACTGGCTCGCAAGGCTATGACTCGCGAGGCTGCCGTGACTCGCGAGGATACCGTGACTCGGGAGGCTACCGGTACTTGCGAGGCTGACTTTGACTCGCGAGGCTAACTTCGACTCGCGAAGATACCGGGACTCGCGAGGCTAGACGTGACTCGCGAGGCTAGCCGTGACTCCCGTGGCTAAGCGTGACTCGCGGGGCAGACTGACTCGCGAGGCTACCGGGACTCGCGAGTCTACCGAGACTCGCGAGGCTAGCCGTGACTCGCGAGGCAAGCCGTGACTTCCGGGACTAAGCGTGACTCGCGGGGCTGACTGACTCACGAGGCTACCGTGACTCGCGAGGCTGACTTTGACTCGCGAGGCTACCGTGACTCGCAAGATTAACTTTGACTGTAGGCTACCATGACTCGAAAATTACTTTCCTATTACATTAAAAACTGATTACTTTACACGACACTGCTCGGAAATGTGGCAAAAGATGGTCTGTTCTTGGTCCCCAAAACAATCAATAGTTGTACAGTTGAATGAGCACTGAGCAGGCCTTCTATGAATTTAAACTTGACAACAATAACATTGTTGGCCTGTTCCATTGAGCAAGTCGACCAATCGCATAGCTCCTTTGATCACTGATTCGACCAATCAGAACACGACTTGCGCTGCATATGAAATTAATTTGGCCAGTGAGAAGTTGTTTTATTTTTTAATAATATTCATCCCTTCTCCCTTCACGGATAGGCAAAGGAATCATATTCCATACAGCCATATATGTCTGTTTTTAATTATCTGAAATATAGTTTTGTTTCACTTCCTTAAATATAAAATATAAATTTAAAACATATTCAAACTACCATTCTGGGTGTTTTAAACTCAAATAAACGTTTGAAAATACATCGAAGTGCTTCTCTTAATAAGGCCACTAAAAACGGTATCGTTAAAAAAAAAGAAAAATTTGGCGGGAGAGCGTAAAAATTTTAGTGTGTTGAACTTTCAATACGACTATTATCGGTGAGAAGTACAAATTTATTACAAGAATTCTTCAAGAAATTGATGTTCATTTCCTCGCAGTAGTCGTCAAAAGCACTGTGTTAAGCCTCGGCCGAAAGTGCAATAGATGGACTCGTACTTTCGAACGAACTCCTCCATCTACGTGCTTTCAGTTTTACCTTTCACAGATAAGGACAAACGATCGCTTACTTAGCAGAAACCTATAGAGCGTTTATGAATAAGGGGGAAAATCTATTACACTCGGTTTCAATAAGGAAGGGTTGTATGTGACATTAACATTGACAAATCTAGAGATGAGGCTTCCTTGTGATACCTTTCACATGAAACGATTATCGATTATATCTTAGTACTAGTAACAATCGATTCCATAAAAATAACGACTGCATATTTAATTCATAAATAAATGCTATTTCGATAAAATAATATTCAAGTCAATATCCTAAGATGTAATAATTATAATTCCTATTTTACGCTTTTTGCCAAGTTGTGTTTTTTTCAACAAAATAGGTTGAATAAAATATTATTTAACTTCATTATGTAATTGAAGTTCTGAGGAATCTGTTTATTACCAATAAAATCGATTGGTATTGTGTGGTATGTAAAATACTCACTTCATAATTTTTGTAGGCTGTCTTTGGATTTTAGATTATACGCGATTTTAACCGATTACCCAATTATAGGTACATAGTCACCTCTCTAGTTTTAATGACCATAGAACGTAACCTAGCAACGTCTCGTCAATAGTGACATATATTGAAAATTTGTACGTGAAAATTATGTAAACGCAAAAAACATCGCCGTGATTCTTTTTAGAACGTAATTAATGTACAGTACATACCAAGTATTGATTTATTTCTAAGTAATTCAATTTAGTATTTATTTTGCTGTCAAAACTTTCGTGAACGCTAACAGTGACATTCTATGGATCTGTCACACAACCCCTCCTTATTGAAACCGACCGTAGTGCGAGCGGAACGATACGAAACGAAATTCAAATATCGAATTTAGGAATGCAAGGCCAATTTTCAAAACGTTTTCTTACACAGCTGTGGGTCTGAGTGGCCCTGCTGACACTCTTAAATGAAAGGAGTAAGGTATAATTTCCTTTGCCATGCTGTCAAATTTTCTGGTCTCGTTTCAAACATTTCAGCGTTGATACTCTTTTTAGGGTTCCGTGCCCAAAGGTTAAAAACGGGACCCTATTACTAAGACTCCGCTGTCTGTCTGTCAGTTACAGGACTGTGAACAGTGATAACTAGACAATTGAAATTTTCACAGATGATGTATTTCTTTCGCCGCTATAACAACAAATACAAAAAATCAGACTATTTTTATGTCTGTTTACATTTTGCTAAAGAGTAGCCCCCTTATTCATAAACGCTCTATAGGCTTCTGCTAACTTAGCAATCGTTTTCGTTTGTCCTTATCTGTGAAAGGTAAATGTCAAAGTGACAGATAAGGACAAACGATTGCTAAGTTAGCAGAGGCCTACAGAGCGTTTATGAATAAGGGGTAGGGCTCTGCTAACAGTGGAATTTATACTCACCTGCCAAATTTGTACGGAACCCTCGGTACGCGAGTCTGGCTCGCACTTGGCCGGTTTTTTATAGGAATAAACATTAAAAAGTCAACATTAAATTGTTAATTCGTTTTATTTTACGACATCCTCCATTCCAAATACTCCAAATAGTACGTCTCATAAGCCTTATAAGGTTTCCCGGCCACAGTTCTTGCGTGGGAAATATGATTTTTAATTTGATTATCGGACCATAGATCCAGGTGTTGTTGGCCTTGATCTAGAGTTTTGGCTGTCTTCTGGAGGCTACGGAGGTTTTCGCCGAGACGTTTCTTCACTTTGTCTATAATGCGGTCTTCTTCGTCTGTGTATTTGTTGATATCTGAAAAAAAAAACAAATATTTTAGACCGGATGGCCTAGTGGATAGAGAACCTGACTGTGAAGCTTGAGGTCAGGGTTCGATCCCCAGTTGGGGCAGATATTTGTATGAAAAATACGAATGTTTGTTCTCGAGTCTTGGGTGTTTAATATGTATTTAAGTATGTATTTATCTATATAAGTATGTTTGTCCGTTGTCTAGTGCACATATTACAAGCTATGCTTAGTTTGGGACTAGGTCAATTGGTGTCAATTGCATAGAATAAGTAAGAACATAGTAGAACGGAATCTCCCGCTCCGGCCGGACACAAGGTCACGATATTACAGTACTCGCTAAGCGAGCGACTCAGTCAGGCTGCCACGGCCGGCGCCGCCGCACGCGCGTTTAGCACTTAAACTACTACTAGTTTTACGTGAGCCTGTATGTATTTTATTTTATTTTTGTCGGTAAGTAATACTTACTTAAATCATCTTAAATGGCTTCATTTGGTATGGCACTTGTAATGACTTCTTACTTAGAAGTACCTATCTATAATATGTAGGTACGTACGTAATGATTTATAAATTTCTTATTTTGTAAAACTAGAATAAAATAATGATTTTAAAGTAAATAAAAACTTATATTTTAGCGATATTATCTTTAGACGTAAGTATAATATTTAACGGTAAGCAACCCTAGCAATACGCCTGGACGAGAGAGGGGTGTAACGACTGAAGGGGGAAGTAGGTATATAAATGGCGGCGTTTTGGACGCGGTCAAAAGAGATTCCGTTCTACCCTGTTATTATCTATTCTATGTCAATTGTCCCAAGATATTTATTTATTATTTTACTAGCTTTTGCCCGCGACTTCGTCTGCGTAGAATTAGTATTTTGGGTAGCTTATTCTTAGTGGTAGGCAAACATTCAATTAGAGCACAAATTAAATACGTATAATTACCCTTAGGGTATTACATCTTCGTAGTAAATTTTACTCCCCTATTCACATCTTTGTCAATTTCTGCAAAAACTATTCTATTCCCTTCCCCGGGACCATAACAATATCCATCCAAAATTTAGTTTAAATCGTTTCATCGGCTTAAGGCGCTGTCAACAGGTAATGACCTTGAGCAGCGCCACTCTTCACACATACGGTTCGAGTGCCTGTTAGTCAAAGAAAAGAAACTATTTCGGCAGCTTGGCGCGCGTCTAAAACTTTGCAAATAAGACACAAATAATAAGAAATTTAAAAAAGAATGGATTATTTGTGAAATATGACTCGTTAGCCGTTTAGGTATGAATATGTTGACTTCATGTTTTTAATTGCAGACCCATACGTCGAAAAAATAAAGACATAGAACCGTTTAATGATGATTTTAAGACTAATCTTTGCAATTATTTTCTATCGAGGCGATTTTGTTCAGTTATGTATCGAGTCCGTCCAGCGTGTTTGAAATATGATGAAAATTAACATAATTTTTTTTCGTATGTACTTTTTCTTAAAAAAGTGCTTAAATAACATCAATTTCAACAAAATTAGGTGTTGTCAGCCTCTTAAGCGCGAAGAAGGCAAAAGACAGACGCACTTTTACATAAGGGGAGGCCTTTGCCCAGCAGTGGGACACTCAAGTAGACTAATATAAAAAAAAACATACATCAAGTAGGTAAGTACCTAATTATTTTTAAGATTTGTTAGTTTTCTAAGTAACTTTAACGCCATTTCATGCCCTAAAGATATGAAAAAAAGGTTCCTTCAAACGATAGCTACTACCTACCATATTAATTGTCAACCCAATTTTGCCCCCTCCACAGGTCTTCTTTAAACCGCTGAAGCACATAATTATTTATTTTTGTGTCTAATAAAAAGTCTAAAATAAAATTCCTCCGTTTCTCAAGGTCAATTTTATCTCTGTAAGTACTTACCAAATTTCATAAAATCGGTTCAGTGGTTTAGGCACGAAAGCGTAACAGACAAACAGAAAAACGAATTTACTTTTGCATTTATAATATTAGTAGAGATAGGGATTATTATAAATCATTTTTTTGTAAAAACCGGCTAATTGCGAGTCGGACTCGCGCACCGAGGGTTCCGTATAAATTCGGCAAGTGAATATGATATCCAGTGTTAGCAGAGCCCTGTTCCTAAGCAAAATGTAGGCAGTGTGAGGTCATTTTATATTGGAACCTATGATCCACCATCATACAAAATTTCAAATTTCTAAGACAACTGGATACCTAACTACCCAATATTTTTTGAGAGCACGGCGATTTGTATGGAAACACCCTTTCTAATGACTTTACCTTGTTATTGTATAGATTTAAGGGTTAATCTTTTCACAACTCCAAGGGACCGCAAATCTACTGTACCGGTTATTTTATTAATTTCAACTTTATACCTATACGCGTTCCTGAGGAAAAGGAACTTGACAGACGGACAACTAAGTGATTCTGGGTTCCTTTTTTCCTTTAAGGAACCTTGAAAATAGATACTTCCTAGGTACGAATAATTTCATTCATATAGCGTAGAGACATCTATATTAACGAATAGCGGAACTAATTAATCCATAGTAAACTTTATTATTATTCTGTTGCTTAGTATTATCATAACATATTACATATACTACATTTTTGAACTCAGGACTTCTTCCTCTTTCATTTGGTATCCCAATAAATAATCTATCAAAAAATATTTTTGGTGGACCCCCCCTTTTTGTTTTATATCTCGACTTCTAGGTGGAATTTCGAAAAAAACGCGACATGGGAGTTTAAGTTAGACCTCCAGCAATACAATAAAAAAAACCGCATTCAGTTTGGTGCAGTAGTTTTTGCGTAGCGCGGTAACAAACATACAGACAGACAGACAGACAGACAGACAAAAATTCTAAAAATTGTATTTTTGGCTTCTTTAGCGCTTATAGAGGCCCCTTAGTTTATTTTTTCTTTAATATCTCCTATGTACAGACATCGACCTGTTACAATTTTATTATATGTATGTATAGATTTATACTCATTTATTATTTTATTTATACTCACCAAAAATGTCTAGGGATATTTTTATAGGACGACATAAAGAGATCTGGCATAATAGGGAATATGCATTAAAAAAAATAACATTTCTTTACGAAATATGAAAATAAATAAATAAATAAATATCATGGGACAAATTACACCAATTGACCCAGTCCCAAACTAAGCAGAGCTTGTGCTATGTGTACCAGGCAACGGATAAACATACTTATAAAAATGTAGATAAATACATACTTAAATACATACAACAAAAATATAGTAAAAAAGATGACAAAAAGTGAAATTAAAAGTAAAATCGGTCAAGAAACACGGAAAATATAAGTTTTAAACTACCGATTAGTCAGCGATTAGAGAGAGAGATCCGATATGACATGTGACGTCATTTGTCATAACGCCCATATAAACTCCATATTAAAAGTCTGTTTTTCAAAAAAGAGAAGGAGAGAAATCTTTAATAGCTTATATCTCTGTTATTTTTATATTTATTTGAAAAACATTTTTGTCGAATTGTTAATTTTATAAATGAGCTTCTATAGAAAGCCATGAAAAAAATCATGAATATTCCCTATTATAACACAGGTGACCTTTTTGTAACATTATGTACAAAATAATGCTCCAGGTTTATTTGATAACATAAAACAGCTTATTCTTTACAGAAAATTGTAAATTGAGGTTAGAATTTTGTTTACCAAATAGACCTCAGATTTTAATGTTATTCCAAAAGGACCATAATCAAATACTCACCCATATCAACATCAATGCTTCTTCCCCCCTTCCCAAAAGCGCTGAGCCTGTCTTTCAGTTCTACCGCCTGCAGCAACCGCAGCACGTTACGCTGCAACGTCGTGGACGGACACAGGAGCGAGCAGGTTACGTCCTCAGTCTGCCATTTGGAGTGGAGGCGGGCGACTGACGACTGCAGTGTTTCGAATATCCAAATTTTTTCACCACTGTAATACAAAAAATAAATAAAAAAAAACACGACAATTAAAATCCGTTGCGTAGTTTTAAAGATATTAGCATACATAGAGACAGACAGACAGACAGATAGCGGATAGCGACTTTGTTTTACGCTATGTACAAATCAACGCACGCAAAATGAGCTCCTGGCGATATACTTGCGCATGAGCATACGGACCAAATTGGCGGGAGCGGTGGGGGACGCTACTATACCAGATGCGCAAACGTATCCCCTCCACTAGCCACCCAGAGCTCTTTTTACGTGCGTTGACTTATAGTGATGCCGAATTACTGTTCCTTTGTCTCGCTAAAACTCGGGAATGGACCAATTTCAATAATTTTGGTTGTGAAACATTCAGGCAAGTCCAGGGAAGGAAGGGCCGCGGGCAAAAGCTAGTCGACAGTATAAAACGGCATACCTTTCCAATACAAGCTTCCTATTCTTATCCAAGTTGAATTTCTTCAAATATATCTTCAGTTCGTCGATGAATCTCGCCTTGTTTAAATCTACGAAAATTAAAAAGCCTTAAACAAAATAAGAGGAGTAATTATAGAAATAAGGAATAAATGTCTTCTTTCTTTCTTTATAATAATAATAATTACAATTCTAGCACCGGCAGGTTGAGCTCTGTCTCGTTACCTGTAACGGAATATCTTTTGACCGCGTCCAAAACGCCGCCACTTATATACCTACTTCCCCCTTCACGTCGTTACGCCCCTCTGTCATCCAGGCGTGTTGCTGGGGTTGTTTACTGTTAAATATTATACTTACGTCTAAAGATAATATCACTAAAATATAAGTTTTTATTTACTTTGAAATCATTATTTTATTCTAGTTTTACAAAATATAAGATTTATAAATCATTAGGTACGTTATTTGTTCCAAGATCGGCATTTCCAAGATGAAGGTACGGAACGCGCAAACAGCCAAAAGCGCGTGCGGCGACGCCGGCCGTGACAGCCTGACTGAGTGAGTAGCCGCTCAGCGGGTACTCTAATATCGTGACCTTGAGTCCGGCCGGAGCGGGAGTTTCCGTTCTACTATATTCTTATTCGTTCATATGCCCTAGGTCAGGTTTTTATAATGATTTTATATAATTTGTATTAATATTGTTTCATTATTTTTATATATAGATTGTAAAAACATAATCTAAGAGATTCTAAATAAATAGGTTTATAAAAAATAATGTAATTAATACCTGCAATTTCATTGAAAGAGCACTCTGAGATGTCAAACTCCATGCTTAGTTCCATTTTGTTCCGTCGCTTCTCGCGGCGCTGCTCGTAGTACTGACGCAGGCCTGATAGCGACTCGCCGCCCAGCTCTGGCTGTATACCTGTAAACAATAACAAGTATTAAATCTATACATATATACTAATTTAATTATAATGATAATTTAATTATTTAAACAAGAGAGAAAACAACTATGTATAAGTACCTACATCACTACATCTTACTAAACCTACTATAGAAGTACCGCTTAAGGCGCTGTCAACAGCAAATGACCTTGAGCAGCGCCACTCTTCACACATACGGATCGCATGCCTGTTAGTGAAGGAGAAGAAACTATTTCGACAGCTTGGCGCGCGTCTAAAATCTTGCAAATAAGACACAAATAATAAGAAATAAAAAAAAGTATAGATTATTTGTGAAATATGACTCGTTAGCCGTGTAGGTATTGAATATTTTGACTTCATGTTTTTAACTGTAGACCCATACGTTGAAAAAATAAAGACATAGAACCGTTTAATGATGATTTTAAGACCAATCTTTGCAATTATTTTCTATCGAGCCGATTTTGTTCAATTATGTATCGAGTCCATCCAGCGTGTTTGAAATATGATGAAAATTAACATACATATTTTTTGGATTTTTATTGTGTGTAGTTTTTCTTAAAAAAGTGCTTAAATAACATCAATTTCAACAAAATTAGGTGTTGTCAGCCTCTTAACAGAGTCCTCGCCCGCGATACAGGGGCGCAGGGTAGGACGACAAAGGGGACCGAGAGCGTTGCGGGCGGGGAGTGCGCCAAACGCCCGCACAGAGAGGCCCCCGCGCAAGCCTACCCCGCGCCCCGCAGCTGCGCACGGGAGGACTCAGTTAAGCGGTCAGTCTATAGTAGGATGTAATGATGTAGGTATACACGTAGATGTTTTATCTAACTAATATTATAAATGCGAAAGTTTGGATGATGGATGGATGTTTGTTTGTTACTCAATCACGCCAGAACGGCCCAACGAATCTGGATTAAATTCGGCACATAGATAGAGAAAAGTCTGGAATATTCCCGCGGGATAGCGATAAACTAATTCTTTGCAGACGAAGTGGCGGGCAACAGCTATAAATATTATAAAACCCGCCACGACGGTCTGTCTGTTACACAGAAGAACAGAGATACACTCAAAAACTCCTGAACTGGAGGCGATACGTTTGTGCATCTGGTATAGTAGCGTCCCCCACCGCTCCCGCCAATTTGCCCGTATTACGCTCATGCGCAGGTATATCGCCAGGAGCTCATTTTACTTTTGATTTATACCTCTGCCGCTGCTGATGTTAGCAACCGGCATATCCTTGTTGAACCCGCTAAAGATATTCGCGAGGCACTCGCGTACGTTCGCTATCTTCCTCTCCGTCAACGCTATGGCGGACACCACACTTTTGATTTCATCCTTCTTGATTTCCTGTGGACATAAAAATATTTGTGAAAGACGGATGGCTTAAAGGTTCCGTACCTCAAAAGACACCGAACTCCAACAGGATCACTTTGTTGTTCGTACGTACATCCGTCCCTTTTTCTCAGGGGTAGAGGTATAACGTTGCTTAGGAACAGCTCTGCTACACTGGATTTTATATTCACTTGTCAAATTTGCACGGCAACCTCGGTGCGCGAGTACGAGTCGCACTTGGCCAGTTTTTTACCACTTATAATAATAATAATAAAGCTTTATTTCATTCCATACAATAATAATAATAATTATAACATATCATTCACTCCACATTCATGCAAAAAAGTATACATCGAAATATGAATATCTTTATGTAGTAACTATGTTCACATAATATTTTATATATAAGTACATTTTTTATTTATTTATTTTTATACATTTTTTTTTAATTTATATATATATATATATATATATATATATATTTTTTCAAATTTAGAGTAAAAAACTATGCTAATTGTATGGACCCACTTACTATATAATTACAAAAACGGATAACTCACGTATAAAAGCCACGCGACATGTTTCGGACTAATCCGTAGTCCTTCATGGAGCGCTCGCCCCGGCAGCGAAACGAACACTGCACGCCGCTCTGCTCGCGCGGCTACTCGACAGCGGCGCACAACTACCCTCGTTTGCGTAATTTTTATTATTACTCACTATATCTCTGTCTCGCCTGTCTATGAGCGCGCGGGAGCCCTCCCTCTCGTCGGGCAGCGGCGCGTGGAACACCCCGGCCCGGGAGCTGACGTCGGCCAGCAGCGCCCGGAGCGCCTCCGCGCGGGCCTGGGAGCGCGCGCGCTCGCAGCGGACCACGAGCAGCTCGCAGGACCCGCTCGACAGTTGGGACTGACCAAAAACATAACAAGCCTCAGCCCTAGGATTGCAATCCGGATAATCCGAAATAACCGGATAAATCCGGATTTTTGTCGCCTTTTATAAATTCGGATTTTTAGCATACAAATCCGGTTTTTTCGGATTTCAATTACAATTGACAAAGTTGACATTTAACCAAAATTTCCTATTGAATTTAGTTTCATTTCATTCATTCATGCGTTCGTTTCGTTCCCCGCCACGTAGCATATTCTATCGCTCTCCCCTCCGCGCTTTACTGGCTACCTCCTACCTAGCTTTAGATCTAGCTAGTCGGCCGGTCCGGTAGTACTGTACGACAGACACAGCAGCACTGGACTGATTAAACGCGGATTATAAAGATTTTTTCAGTTTTATTTTATATATTCTTAAGGAAATTCTAAAAACAATAAAATTGAACACCATTAGGTTTCAAAAAACATGTAATTACATGAAAATTTCAAAATATTAATAAAAATCCGAAAAAACCGGATTTTGCAATCTCTACTCAGCCCGGCTAACACGAGAGTCGCGTCGCGCGCGAGATAGACTACCCGTCTCTTTCTATAACGAACAGTAAGAAAAAGACAGATAAACTATCTCGCGCGCGACGCGACTCTTGCGCGCTCTCGTGCTAGACGTGCAGTTTCGTTGGTCGACCGCAGACCTTTAAAACGTTATGAAAATGAAACGATATAATAACGGTATATGTATTTCGTTTGTTTAAAATTTCGTTCAAACAAATTCTATATTCCTTTATAACGTTATATCATATAACGGAAAGAAAACCATAATGCTATGAAATAGCGTTATAATACTTATAATAACGTTATAGGTTATAGGGTAGGACGACAAAGGGGATCGAGAGAGGTGCGTTCGCGTTTAAAAAAAAAATGTCACTGATATTCTAGATATTATTTTTAATTTGAACCTTAATACTATGACGATACCGTTTCTTTTTCAATATGAATGTTGTAGTGGCACGTGCGTCTCGGTAGCTTGCGGTTTTGCGATAATAGAGACAATGGCCTTTGTTTGAACGATTAGGGCTCGAAGCGAAAAGTTCACCTGGGAAGATTCATACTATACCACACGGCGGCCACGACGTACAAAATCCGCGTTCTGAAATAAACACAGGCACGACGTCGTCTGTACACGCGTCAATGTGTGCGTAAGATACACAGGGCTGTCTATCGCAAAAACCTAGTACTATAAGTACTACCAATGACATAAATATACTAAAGATATGACTTAGATGTGTGCAAATAAATGTACTTAATCGTTATCTATTTATTTAAACTTACTTAAAATGTGTCTGTCTGTGTATTTAAGCATTATTATTTTCAATTACAATAGATGTACGACAACAAACTTAAGCGAATGATTCTGTAGTTATTTCATGTATTAATCGCGATAATTTCTTAAAGCATTAATTTTCTAATGTTTTATAAAATGAAGTAGGTAGGATAGGTTCCCGAACTTGTGACGTGCGGCCGACATACGTCGCGTCGCGAGCCCTACTAGTTGCCAGCAGCTTTCCGGCAGACTGCGCTTGAGGGGTGGGGTAACACGAATAGGTGCGGGGCGGAGAGTGGCCATTCTGTACGTTAGTATTCTGTGACTATACGCTAGTGATCGCTTACGTTTAGGTCCGTGATGACGTCAGCGAGTTTAAGTTGCGCCCGCCGCGCCATCTCGCGGCACTTGAGAGCTTCCAACGCCAGCGAGCACTGCAGCGCCGCCGTCTGACTCAGCACCGACTGGAAGCCCGGCCTGCGGCGGAGGGACAATATAATCATCAATGTGGACTTCTAGATCAGTGGTTCTTACTTTATTTAACCGACAAACTTTTGTCAAAATTTCGAATGCTTCCATTTTGTTTCTGTGGCAAGACGGACACTTAAAAATTATTTCATTTGGTCCAATACACATTCAACTATCCGAAATAAAAGATTTTGTTTACAAATTAACGCTCATTGGTGCAATATTGACTCGTTATCATAAAATTTCTAAATTTTCAATTAAAAAAAAAAAAAAACAAATTTCGGCTAAGACATGTATGGCTAAAAATGTTCAAAAATACCTTAGCTATCATCCTCTTAAAGCTTTGCACCTGGCTACCAAACACCCTGTATAATAATAAAGTTGGATAAATGGTTATTTTGAAGTTACAGCAAAACTCAGTCCCTGAACATTCTAGCGCCTTGTAATTTTAAAACACAGTAGTTTGGCTTGCTATGACAAAGTTCTCTAGTGGTCAAACATCCACACAAGTGGGTTACCGGTTATCATCGGGAGCACGGTCCGCCTTGCTGCTTAGGGAAGCGACCAACGCCGCGCGGCGAGCATATAGCTCCGACCAGAGCGCGTCGCCGCGGCACTGGGCCAGGCGCGTCATTGATTCCTCTGCGGGCAATGTTAACTTTATCTAAACATGTAACATTATGTATGACTATATCTGATTAACCAGAATCAGATCAATAAATTCATGTTATTATTTTTGAAGTGCAAACTTATTAGCGGCGCTGTGGGATGGGTAAAAAATGATAATTTCGCAATAGACGTAAGACGCAGGGAGAGTTTAAGTACCAGGATATCAGATTCTCTGAGAGCTTATTTTGAAATACGAATAAATCTTTATTCGTACCATCAACGTCTCCATTGTAGACTTTGGACGCGCTGGAGTTGCGTACGATGGTAGAGGACGCTGCCGCAGGCCCTTGGGTCTGCCGGCGCATTGAAGAGAGACACTTTTCCAGTGGGGGCTGAAACGGAAATTCGAGGCTCATCATATAAGTTCATTTAATCGACGCATTGTGTGATACATTGCTTGCTAAATTAATTAGTAAGGGCCACTTGGGGGTGTTCAAGTATTACGTAAGCGCTTGTGGGGGGCGGGGGGTCTTCGCTTTGCTTATTTTTGATGACATGGTGGGGGGGTCGATACCGTGATTACGTCAGCAGTTATTATTTACTTTTTACACAAATGGCAACCCACGAACCCACGAATTTATAAAAAACAGAATACATTAAAAGAAAAATGCATATAGGTACCAATGTATTAGTTGTTAAAATATTTATTTTTTCGGGTCTGGGAGTAACGAAAAAAACATAGAATGTACCAGTTGTTACTCATCCCGCGCATATGGTAAAAGCCCATCGAGGTAATGGGCGAAAATGTTAGGAATCATTGTTATAGGCGATGAGGCTAGCAACCGATCGCTATTTTAATTCCCCTCTCCACGTACCCCCACAATCATGCTAAATGTGACCTGTCTACCCTGTAAGTCTAAGTGTGTGGTAAAATATACGCTCATAATATAACTAATATTATAAATGCGAAACTATGGATGGATGGATGTATGGATGGATGTTTGTTTGTTGCTTAATAGCCGCGTATTCACTGAGCGAGCCGCCTCGCGCGGCAGCTTCGTGAGGCAAATCCTCGGCCTGTCAGGACGTGCCTCGCCCGAGGCAAACGCACGTCTTGCCTCGGGCGAGCGTGCCTCGACCCGAGCCGCGCGTTGTCGGTTTTTGTCCATGCTCAAAGGAGCCTCAGCACGTTTGCCGCGCTCACTCAAGACGGTTGTGTTTTGTCTCGCTTGTTCGTCGCGTGTTAGCGTCATGGATAAAGAGCGGTGTCTTAAATTAATACAACTATATAGTGAATATAGATGATTATGGGATGCGCAATGTACAAATAGAGGACTAAGAGAAGATGTGTGGAGAAATATTAGCGTGCAATGCTGCCTCAGGCTCACCGTGGCTCGGCTTTGCCGCGCGAGGCAGCCTCGATCAGTAGGATTTCTTGCACGAGGCTGCCTCGCGCGGCAAACGTCCGAGGCTGCCTCGCAAAGCGGCTCGCTCAGTGAATACGCGGCTATTCACGCCAGAACGGCCCAACGAATCTGGATGAAATTCGGCACATAGATAGAGAAAAGTCTGAAATAGCACATAGGCTACTTTTTATCCCCGAAAATTCCCGCGATAAACGAATTATTTGCAGACGAACTCACAGACAACAGCTAGTAATTAATAAAAATGGTCATAGCCAGGCTAGGCTGTTAGAACATAGGGCCCATACCTGTACATCGGTACGTTCATGCACAGAGCACATGTCCTCGGCGATGGCCCGGGTCTCGGTGAGGCTCTGCTTTTTGGTACGCAGGTCCTCGGCCACCAGCTGCAGCAGCCAGCTCCTGCGCTGTGCGTCTTGGACGCGTTGGCGGGCCAGGTTCCGTTGGGACACTGACGATAAAATATTTGGTAACTTTACCCCTAGTAGATATGGATCCTTGCCAAATAGGATCTTTTTTTTATTGTAATGAGCAAGATTGATATTATTTGAGAATAATGAGATAATGAGGCTAGAACAGTTTTTTTTTTTCACTTCCCGCATACATGGGGTGTTGTGGTAGTAAATGTCATTTATTTATTTATTTTATTATGTTGACTGTACTTGCATAATCATGGAACTTAGGCACTTGTCCCACAGCCGGCGAGTAGCGAGAAGCTAGTGTTTTTTAGTATGGAACTTTCCACACACACAACAAAATTTCCATACTAAAAACGCTCGCTTCTCGCTACTCGCCGGCGGTGGGACAAGTGCCTTAAGTACCAAAACTCAAGTTAATCCAAACTCTGGCAGTACCAAGATGAAATATGACTGCTGCGATTTCTTTTTCCACACAGCCATTAAAAAGATTACGGACAGAAACATTTTTACTTGCATAAGAACATTGCAAATATAAAACTAACAACTTACTTCTGCTAGAAACTTTATCCATGACTTCATTGAGGTTTCTCTTAGCATCGGCCACCCGGGCCTCCGCTTCAGCCACTTTCCGTTGCATGTCTGTCTGTTCCCGCCATAGTGACAACTCCGGAGGGATCAGGACATTTGAATCACGCTGAAACAAAAAGTATGGCTGTGAATATTTAAAATAAAAAATGTTTTGTGAATATGTAAGCTCTATCTGTGGTGTTCTGTGCATAAAACTTGGACCTATGGGGACATAAAGTGAGCAGTGCCGTAAATAGGGCGGTGCCCACGGTGCCCAGGCACAGGGCGTAGACTCTGGGGGGCGCAAGAATGGCCAGAACAGGCAGGACTATATTTTTTCAGTTTTCTCCTGATAAGTTCCCGCTGCGCAGTTATAGAAACTTGCACAGGGTGCAGAAAAAGCTATTTACGGCACTGAAAGTGAGTTTAAATATCTTGAAACAAATGAGAATTATATCCTAAGATCAGATGCTACATGTATTAGCTTATACATAGACATAGACCTCAAACATCATTTCCACCACCACTTTTTATTTCTAACTGGCAAAGTTTGTGAGATATTAAGGTCTGACCACACCGCCGCGTATACACAGTGATGTGTCGTAGACATCACGTTTTCTCACTGTTTTTTGTTGCATATACGCACCGTCAACGTCTTTTACGCACCGGTGTGGTCGGACCTTTAAATGGTGATTGTGACTGTTTTTGTGTTTAGATTTTTGACACTAGACAATAAAACTCCAGATTGTATATCACTCTTTTCGTTTAAATGTAGGTAAGGAACTAGTAACTAGATAAGTAATTAGTAACAGATGTTTTTACTGATGAAGCATACAAGTAATTCTGAGTAATTGTAGGTTCCGTATCAAATAAAATAACAGTAAAATATTTAATTTTAAATTAAAACAGGTACAACTTGACACAGTGTTTTCAAGAATTTGACACAGTCTCATTGGCAAATTGTATCTCACAACAAATGTTCCAAGTGATTTGATTGATCATTAATCCTGATATTTTAACTGACCTCAGTAAATAGTCCTTTCTTCTTACACCTGCGCACATCATCTGCAAAGACTTGCAGTCTCTTTTGTTTGATTATGTCCTTCGATTCCACTTGTTCCATTAAATTACGCCATACCAAATAGTATGTCCCTCGGCACATTCTAAAAACAGATACGGCTTTTTAAAATATTAGTCATATGTATTTAAAGAAAATTAGTTACCTAAGCTTCTATTTTAATTAATACTAAATTAATTTATCTCGTAATTAAATGTAGCTAGACGACTGATGCTATGGTATTTTAAAGAATATAAAGAAAACAGACAGTCGAAACATACTGTCGAATTTTGTGCACGGGCGGTACTTTTTCAGGTGGACATCCCATGGCCAGTAACCAGTCCGCAAATTTCTCAGGTACTTCATCACTACTTAGCTTTATGTCACTCATATTATATGTAAAGTTTTTCCACAATAAGCCCGAAAAGTACTAATACTAATAACAAACAACTAAACATCCGTTCAGTTCAGTTTCGATTTGAAATTGACTTGACAATTTGATTTGATTGACATTAGAGTAATGTAGCTAGTAAAAAAAATGTCATGGCTTTTTTAGCTAGTTTTGAGCGTTTATTTGGTATGTGTATCTCTTGCGTTATTTCTATAACAGTCTTCGGAAACGCAACCAATAGGCATTTTCCTTGATAATTAAAAACATGCGCGTTTGCGCTGGTTGTTGGGAACGCATACATTTTTATAACTTGAAAACGTCTATAAAGTGTCAAAACAAAACAGCACTGGTGCATGTGATGTGGACTGTAAAATTTTCTAAAACTTGTATTTTAATTCCTTAAGAAATGCTTGGAAATCTAAAAGAATTTATCTCCGTAGTGCAAGATGGAATAGCGTCTAATAGCAATATACGGCACACTTTGCAGGAAGTCCAGCGGGTAAAAAATATTTTCAAAGATAAACAAAGATTGGTGAGCGAAAGTACAGTGAACTGTGGGGCTGGCGGAGCCTTGTTGGAGAAATATCAAACAGAATGGGCGGAGTTACATGAGAATGCCGACAAAAATGCAAAAGCGGCTGAAGAGGCCGATAAACTGATTATGGAGTTGCACGAAGCTGCGAAGATAAAGTTACAAACCGCAAGTGATTTGGCGCAAAATTTGTCTCATTTGCCGAGTCTGACGGCTTCGATCGCGCAGTGCATCGATAGTTTGAAGAATGTGGATGACCTAATGAAAACTGTGGAACAAGATTTAGTAGAATTTGAAGATATAGTAGAGAGAAGTAAGATGGAGAAATGGAAATTGGATCACCATTATCATCTTACATTGTATAAGGAGAAAAAAATGAGTAAGTAGCCCTGTTTCTCCCCCATTAAATGCTCTTCAATAAATGGCATTCAATGTTGCTGCGGTTCAAAATTAGTATTCCAATTTTCATTCCTCGAAGGTTTATTAGAAGAGATAAGTTTGTCTTTGTACATACATCATAATGTTTGTCAACTTGTACAGTAAAGTGTTCTCATACAAGCATATATCTAGCTGGGGCAATAAGCGATAAAACCTTGCACTTTTGTCTCGGAAGACGCCACTTGGCTCGATTGTTCCTTAGGTCATTCTGAGTAGATTTAGCCCTGGAGGCCTAAAGTTACCCCCTGCTGGTAGCCAGGGGAGGGGGGGGAAGTTTGCATCTCCCGCGTTGCAGTTGGACCTCGTTTACTGTCCACTTATAGCTATTAGGGCAAGTTTGGTATCATTTTCGTATAATTTAAGGATGGGGAATCCTTTTCTGGAACAAAATTTTTACCTTACCATAGAAAAAAAACAAGAAATTGAAAAAAGAAAAAAAAAACTAAAAAAAATATTTCGAAATTGTTTTCTTACAGGCATACTACGGCGATTTTTGGTAATTAAAAAATATGACGTTATAGTCTATTTATTCTTGAATCTTAAAAGTATTACTTGAATAACCACTTCTCAATAAAAAGTTTGTCAAAAAAAAAAAACGTTTATTCAGCAACTTTGGCTTTACCTGTTTGGAGCCCAGTTACTGTCCACTAATAGCTACTAGGGCAAGTTTGGTATCGTTTTCGTGTAATTTAAGGATGGGAAATCCATTTTTGGTACAATTTTTTTACCTTACCATAGAAAAAAAACAAGGGATTCGCAAAAAAATATAATCACAAAAAAAAAATTTGAAATTGTTATCTTACATGCATATTAAACCGAATTTCAGTAATTAAAAAATATGATGATATAGCCTATTTAATTTTAAATCTAAAAAGTATTACTTAAATAACAATTTTTGAAGAAAAAGTATGTCAAAAAAAATAAAAACGGGTGTTTGGCAATCCTAGTTTCACCTGCTTGGAGCCCGGTTACTGTCCACTTATAGCTACTAGGGCAAATTTGGTATCATTCTCGTGTAATATTAGGATGGGGAATCCATTTCTGGAACAAACTTTTTACCTTACCATAGAAAAAAAACAAGAAATTGGTAAATAAAATCACAAAAAACAATGTTTAGAAATGGTTCTCTTACACGCATATTACACCGATTTTTAGTAATTAAAAATTATGATGATATAGCCTATTTAATCTTGAATCTAAAAAGTATTACTTAAATGACCATTTCTGAAGAAAAAGTATGTCAAAAAAAAAACGGTTGTTTGGCATACCTGGTTTCACCTGTTTGGAGCCCGATTACTTTCCACTTATACTTAGCTACTAGAGCAAGTTGGTATCATTTTCATGTAATTTTAGGATGGGGAATCCATTTCTGGAGCAAACTTTTCACTTTACCATAGAAACACAATCAAGAATTTGTCAAAAAAAATCATAAAAACCATTTTCGGAATTGGTCTCTTGCAGGCATACTACAGTGATTTTTGGAAATTAAAAATATGATGTTATAGCCTATTTAATTGTGAATCTTAAAATACAGTAGTATCGAAAGCTTGCCACCACCTCAAGACGTTCCAAAGCAACATTTTCTTCGAGCTGTATACCAAAGAGGACATGTATGAGATCAAATCTTACAGTCCCATCAAGACCTGCCATACCCTTCTAAATGTGCATGGTACACAGAAAATCAAATGTGAAAACCGGTGTGGACCACGATACCGTCTTCGAGAAAGATATCAATCGTCGAATCCAACTTGAATGGGCAGCGTTTAGGAAACTCCGCATCCGCAATGTCTTTTGATAAATTCCTTAGTTCCTTAAGACGAAAGTCATTAACCAATGTGTGTTGCCAGTGATTACTTATAGATCCGAGATATGGTGCTTCCGGTGCTTCACTATAGGCCTTATAAATAGGCTCAGTTTTTCAGCGAGCTATGGAGTGCTATGCTTGGGGTTTCTCTACAGGATTGAATCAAAAATGGGGAGATACGTAGAAGAACAGCGGTCACCGACATAGCCAAGCGAATTATCTCGTTGAAGTGGCAATGGGCAAGCCATATAGCACGGAGAACAGATGGTCATTGGGGCCGAGAGGTTCTCGATTGGAGACCGCAGATCGACAAGCGCAGCTTACGACGACCACCAACGAGATGAACGGATGACCTGGTTAAAGTCGCGGTTTCACGGTGGATGCAAGCCGCTACCAACCGAGGCTACTGGAGGTCATTGGGGGTGGCTTGTCCAATAGTGGATGTCCTACGGCTGATATGATGATAAAATGCAAATTAACATGTGCAAATAGAAGGCGCAACTGTATCAAAAGACAGTTAAAATTTACAGATCGTAAGAGTTCAGTGCAATAAGAACAATTTTAATGCAGCTTTCAAATTTTTAGTTATAGTGCCCCCCCGTACTTTTTTTCCTGACTATCGTGGGAGTCTAAGTACTTCATGTTTTTAGAAAAAACTTGGTCGGTAAGAACTTGAGCACCCCATATTAAAGCACGAACAAACAGGTGAAATCAGGTATGCCAAATAAAAGTTTTATTTTTTTTGGCAAACTTATAAATTAGAAGTGGTCATTCAAGTAATACTTTTTAGATTTAGAATTAAATAGGCTATAGCATCATATTTTTTAATTACCAAAAATCGCTGTAGTATGTCTATAAGAGACCGATTTTTTAATTTTTTTTTGCGATTTTCATATTTTTTTGCTATTTCATGTTTTTTTTCTATGGTAAGGTAAAAAATTTGTTCCAGAAGTGGATTCCCCATCCTAAAATTACACGACGATGATACCAAACTTGCCCTAGTAGCTATAAGTGGACAATAACCGGGCTCCAAACAGGTGAAATTAGGATTGCCAAACAACCGTTAATTTTTTTGACATACTTTTTCTTCAGAAATGGTCATTTAAGTAATACTTTTTAGATTCAAAATTAAATAGGCTATATCATCATAATTTTTAATAACTAAAAATCGGTGTAATATGCGTGTAAGAGAACAATTTCTAAATATTGTTTTTGTTTTTTTTTTTTACCAATTTCTTGTTTTTTTTCTATGGTAAGGTAAAAAGTTTGTTCCAGAAATGGATTCCCCATCCTTATATTACACGAAAATGATACCAAATTTGCCCTAGTAGCTATAAGTGGACAGTAACCGGGCTCCAAGCAGGTGAAACTAGGATTGCCAAACACCCGTTTTTATTTTTTTTGACATACTTTTTCTTCAAAAATTGTTATTTAAGTAATACTTTTTAGATTTAAAATTAAATAGGCTATATCATCATATTTTTTAATTACTGAAATTCGGTTTAATATGCATGTAAGATAACAATTTCTAAATATTTTTTTTTGTGATTATGTTTTTTTGCGAATTTCTTGTTTTTTTTTCTATGGTAAGGTAAAAAAATTGTACCAAAAATGGATTTCCCATCCTTAAATTACACGAAAACGATACCAAACTTGCCCTAGTAGCTATTAGTGGACAGTAACTGGGCTCCAAACAGGTAAAGCCAAAGTTGCTGAATAAACGTTTTTTTTTTTAACAAACTTTTTATTGCGAGGTGGTTATTCAAGTAATACTTTTAAGATTTAAGATTAAATAGACTATAACGTCATATTTTTTAATTACCAAAAATCGCCGTAGTATGCCTGTAAGAAAACAATTTCGAAATTTTTTTTTCGAGTTTTTTTTTCTTTTTTCAATTTCTTGTTTTTTTTCTATGGTAAGGTAAAAATTTTGTTCCAGAAAAGGATTCCCCATCCTTAAATTATACGAAAATGATACCAAACTTGCCCTAGTAGCTATAAGTGGACAGTAAACAAGGTCCAACTGCAACGCGGGAGATGCAAACTTCCCCCCCCTCCCCTGGCTACCAGCAGGGGGTAACTTTAGGCCTCCAGGGCTAAATCTGCTCAGAATGACCTAAGGAACAATCGAGCCAAGTGGCGTCTTCCGAGACAAAAGTGCAAGGTTTCGGGAAAAATAGTCGCTTATTGTCCCAGCTAATCAGAGGATAATGTAGCAAGAGTATCATCAGCAAAAAAATGAACCCCAAAATTCTAAGTAAACTTATGTAACTTAAGACTGTATGAACAGTATAAGCATCTTATTTGTCTCATCACTGAAATAAAAATAGCAAAAAATAGCATTAAATTTGGTGCATTTCTAAGTCTTAAGCACATCAGGTGTTCTATAATACTGCAGCTTTTCAAGTAAAATAAAAAAATTCCAGCCTCACTAGAAGAAACTCGGATGAAACTGGCGAGAGACAACTCGGTGCATAACCAGCAGCGAGAGAAGCAGCAGCTAGCAGAGCTCCAGGCAAAGCGGGACCACAGCTCCGTGGCCTTCCAGCAGGACATGGCCAAGTACCTCGCCAGCGGCACCGTTCCAGCTGGTTAGTGTTAGCCGATACATTCCAAAGGGCAAACCACCCAGGAATAGGAGCTCCGCGTAGCGGGGCTCTGTTGATTTTTTCAATTTCAGTATTAGTCCGTGGTATTAACTTTAAAAGACCTACCATACTACCAGGGGTATGGCCAGGGGTACGGTGGCTCTGAAGGGTTGCTCTTACTCCCAAGCTCCATAGAAATTTACTGATCCCACCGGCACACGGCGGCCACGACATACAAAATCCGCGTTCTGAAATGAACACAGGCACGACGTCGTCTGTACACGCGTCAATATGTGCGTAAGATACACAGGGCTGTCTATCGCAAAAACCTAGTACTATAAGTACTACCAATGACATAAATATACTAAAGATATGGCTTAGATGTATGCAAATAAATGTACTTAATCGTTATCTATTTATTTAAACTTACTTAAAATGTGTCTGTCTGTGTATTTAAGCATTATTATTTTCAATTACAATAGATGTACGACAACAAACTTAAGCGAATGATTCTTTAGTTATTTCATGTATTAATCGCGATAATTTCAGAAAGCATTAATTTTCTAATGTTTTATAAAATGAAGTAGGTAGGATAGGTTCCCGAACTTGTGACGTGCGGCCGACATACATCGCGTCGCGAGCCCTACTAGTTGCCAGCAGCTTTCCGGCAGACTGCGCTTGAGGGGTGGGGTAACTCGAATAGGTGCGGGGCGGAGCGTGGCCATTCTGTACGTTAGTACTATTATATATTCTGTGCCACCGGTGATGCTCAAAGAATCACTATTACTGAAATGTCATGAGTATCACCAGTGGGATTGTTTAATCTTCTTTGTGTGGCCATAACAAACCAATCCACAAATCAATACCCTGAAAAATGCCTCTGATCTCACCAGTTATGCTCATGACCACACAGAAGATTACGTGATTCCACCAGTGATGCTGATGGCATCCAACATGTTAAATTGGGTTCCCTCACTTTCAGCAGCAGCTACTCTACAAGAGATCACTTTGGAGCAAGTGCAACTAGATGTGGACAGGTCGGACCTCGACAAGTTTTTGGAGAGTTGATGATTCAGTGACCATCCATCCTCAGAACCTAGGTGATATTCGGAGCTTCTTAGTTGTAACAACTATTTAATATATATTTCTTGTAGTGTAAGTTTTATTCCAAAGTTTAATATAAAATCTTGTTATAAAATCCAGTGTCTAAATTTAAAATAACACCCCAAAAGAGCAAATCATATAAAGTTTATTTTTATTTCGTAGAGTACCTAAAGAATTTAAGTTTGTACTGTTACCCTTTGGAGAACTGAAATTCTTTTTCTTAATATCAATAATAAAGTCAAAAATACAAAAAGATATATACAAACGCATTTATGACTAGTAAAAATAAGCACATGCCGGCTGCCGCTAGTTCGCAGTCCGCGTGCGGATCTCATCACCAATAACAATATCAAAAAGCGACCCGACCCGCCAACAGTGGCCGGAGAAAACACGATAAGAAACACTCACAACACGACGACCACAACAATGCAACAGCGATGTCGATACGTTTATCTACAGCTAGTTCAGCTGCCAACTCTTAGTGGGTCGAGTTCCTGTAAAGTATAAAAAGGAATATCTGGGGAACATGATCAGGGTGTGTTTGATCCCGCGGCGACAGCTACGTCTTCCTCATGATGGGGTGCAGGTCGCCGCCACCGTGAGCAGACAACTTTAACTTCCCGGCGAGGTGGTTCTTCATGCAAGGTCCTGCGTCTTTGAGGGACCCGCTGTTATCTTCCATCTCCTCGTCCGAGGAAAAGTCTGAAACGCAAAGCGTCATATGCCTCTTCTTGGGAGGGACGACGTGTAGCGTCCATCTCATGGGTCCCTTGTGGCTCTTACTAGACTCGCGAGCCTCGTAGTCCGTGTCCGAGGCCGCCCTCTGACTCTCGCTCTTCAAACCCCTCAGCTTACTCGGTCTGTGAGTCTGCTCCTTTTTTTCCCCCCTCGGGGGGGTGTGGAAGTTTTTTAAATTCGTTACACTAGCTGTATGACCCTTGTTCGCGTTCAGATCTGGAAAGTTCTGCGAGTAAATCACGACGCTGTCAACAGCCTTTTCTTTGTGAAATTTTGCCGGCGGCTTCTTGGGGTCGTTCTCTGGGATGGGCGACGTCGAGGGCTTCTTCTCCGCGGAGTTGCCGCTGCTGCAGCTGGTGTTGCTGTTGCTCGTGCTGTACTGTTCGACGGCCTGTTTCTCCAGTTCGCGAAACGTCGTGTCTATGCTCTCGTCGGACGCCTTGTACTGTTCCAGCGCTTCCTTTTCCAATTCCTCGAATTTGTTTTCGACGGGAGGTCTGATTCTCGCCGCGGGGAGGACAATTTTCGGGTTCAGTTTTAAAAGACCTGGGGTGACCAGTTTCTGAGACAGTCTGACGCAGCCCACGGGACCTAGATTGATAGGAGAGGGTGCGCTCATACTGAGAACGGTGCTGTAGAGCCTCTTTTTTCTCAGTCCCTCGATGGCGGCAGCGCTGGTGGTCGGCGCCTCGTTGTCGACGACTTTCTCTGTCTGCGCCGGCTCTTCCGTGGGCGGTTCCGGCGCTGTCGACTCGGCTCGCTCTTCTTCGGGCTCGATCCCCTCGGTTTTCTTGTCAGCGGTCTGGCGGAGGTGCGCCAGCTGGAACCGGTGCTCGAGTTTGGGGGAGGGATGGTCGCGGGGCCACCAGACGCCGTAGCGGCGGTCGGGCGTGCGGGGGGGCCGCTGGCTGGTGGGCGCGTAGCGGCTCACGGTGGTGCCGCGGTAGGGCGGGCAGCGCGCCGCCGACGCGCGCATCGCGGCCTGCACGCTCGCCGACAGCCGCCCGATGGCGCGCTGGCACTCGGACAGCTGCGGCGGCCGCGGGACGTCGAACTGAAACTGATGGACGGTGATATGATTAAAACGTTCATCGGGCATCGAAGTCAGACCGGAATAAACTTGCAGAGTTTCAACATGAAACTACCGTGAGACTCACACATAATTACAACACAAACGACTTCGCTGCCGCCGGGGCGAGCGCTCCCTGATGAAGGGCTTCGAAATAGTCCGAAACAATTGTCGGAGCAAAACTTCGGCTTTTATACGTGAGTTATCCGTTGTGTTGTAATTATGTAATTAAACTTGCAGAGGCAGGTTTGAGTACATATTTCGCGATATTTGCGGAATAATTTAATGTTTTTCTTCTTCGTTTCGTCTACCCTCGCCTACCTCGTGCCAGGGCTACAATGATCGACAGTCTGTCGATGTTTAGGTAGACGATGGGGGGCGGTGCTTTTCATCAGGTGACGCGTATCATTTTCATCATTAGCTAAAAGAAAAAGCAACGGACTGCCGTATCTTATAATATGCCTCTCCCGAAAAGCGCCACAAAGATTGCGCGGCCCTCATCCAGTGGCAGTGGACGCGTGCGATTTTCATCAGATCATCTCTATCTCGTGAGAGGGGGGCTTCCTGCGCTACGTCTACGGTACGCGGTCTCGATAACGAGCCAAAGGCTGCACGATCCGGCGCTCGGTGGCTCACCTTGCAAGCGGGGTCGCAGAGCAGCACGGCGGGCGCGTCGATGCAGTAGGGCGGGCTGGGCTGCAGCGCGAGGCGGCGCGGCTGGCGGCGGCGCGCGCGCATCTTGCGCGGGGCGGGCGGCGGGGAGCGCGGGGCGGGCGGCGGGGAGCGCGGGGCGGGCGGCGGGGAGCGCGGGGCGGGCGGCGCGGGCGCCCACAGCGCGCGCACCGACAGCACGCGCGCCGTCAGCGCCGCCTCCTCGCCCGCGCCCGCGCCCGCACCCCAGCGCTCGCTAACTGCCGATCGGTGCCCGTTAGGGAGGGAATCGACCTCGCTGGCTACTCTCTGAGAGTCCTCTTCGTCGGAAGGGGACTCTTAGAGAGACCGCGCTCCTACTTCGAGTTTCGAGTGGCAAAAATAACGTTCGGAAGATAGAAGTGAGGTAACTGGGGGAGTCATTGACGTTAGTGAAGGAGTGCCGAGAGTAATTCTTTGAGTAGCGTTTAATGAACCACGTAAAAGGCAAGACGGTGTATTGCAAACTGCAAAGTGTGCGTATCTCATCCAGTTTGCTTGGCAAAGTTTGCTTCCCCTTGAGTGCGTGCAACTACGCGCGTAGTTTAACTCGCCTCGCCTTGCGGTTCGCAGTACTTCGCCTTTACTTTTCATTGAGTCCGAATTAGCACCGTGACTATAAATAAATACTTAAGCTATGTGATACGAGAGGCACGCACAAATCGTCTTCTGGCGGGCGGTAGGGGCGCCGGCGGCGCGGGCAAGCGCGCTCCGGAGCGTCATCTAGCAGCTTCCGAAACCAGTATTCCACCTGCATTCCAAGTCTGAGGTTAGAACCGTGCTATAACTGTTAGAAAACACCGACTAAACGGTAAATTGTGGCACAACACTACAAGTGGGACAACACTAGCGCGTTGGCGGTTGACGTATCAAATCGGCGCGAAAAATGATATTATAATTACGATGATCTTTTCCCCGGTTTTTCCGAAAGATACCTGCTTACTTATTTGGAGGATGGGTCAGTTTTTAATGATATGCACTTATAAGTACCTCAGGAAGCATCCAGCACTCTGTGAGATCGGAGTTCTCGCAACCCTGCCCGTTGTAGCCACGCCCACTTGACTTATCGTTCGCATTCGTGTAAGATTTTTCTCTGCAAATAAAACTAAATTTTCACTCCGCTTTATAGGCATGTACGTAAACACTTTCTGCAAAAAATAAATATACAACCATCGGCGTCTTACTGCGTTTTCATCGTTGTCGATGATGCACAAAGCTAATTTTTCCATGATATTAATTGATGGTAACGTTGACCTTAGCGTATAAATGCTCTTATATTTGTAAAGCTATCCTTAAAGGTTGAATACCTTTAAACCGTCCCTTTTTTTTTAAGTGATTTTTAAAAACGTATTACATTACTTTGCGTTTTTGTAAGTGTCTCAAACAGTTTGCCTCAACTGTCAAATCGTGAGTTCGTTTCCCGCACTTTTTGACGCAAGAAACGCAGAGCTGTTCGTTATTGTTATTTATTAAAATTGTAATTGTTAGTTGAGTCGGTAAATTACAAGATATTGAATAAGAAGGGCCCAGAAAGAGTCTTAACAAGGGAAAAAATTACCAAACAAACTGAAGTTTGAGAAAACCATTTTTGTGCAACAAAACGAAAGTAAGTACAATTTATAGCAACCTGGCTTCATCATAATAGAAATTTCCGTAGAATTGTGCCAATCTTGATTCAGGTATAACATCTTTTACACTTTTCCGACTACAGCTGCCATTTTCTTGACTTTGACTCGAAGTTGAACGTTTTTCTGGAAATTATCGAAGTTTTAGTGCAAAGTGTTCTTGCTAGTGTTAGTTGGATCGTTTTATATTGGACTTGCCTGTTTGTTCACATTGATTGCTCGGCTGTGAGGCCTGCGAGTCTGTTGACGCGTCTTGCAGTACTTGAGAAACACGACAATGTTGTGCCCAGAGGCGCTGGAATAAAAGTCAAAAGGTAAGTTAGGAAAGTTTGCTCTACAGACAGTAGCGTCAAGTAGTTTTCAGTGTGCCAGTGTTTTAGGTGAATTGTCTCGTCGAGTGACGGGAGTCTACCTGATTTGCTATAATAAATTCATCGGGCGGTTCCGTAGCCCATGTGAGATCCGCACAAAGGGCGATATGTGCCCACGCAGACGAATACCGATCCACTTCGAAGCTCATTCAATGTGACATCTCATGCGTACAATTAATTATCGTTAGACTAAGAAATGAACTAATATTAGTCACTAAATGTTAGGAGAAAAACAACGGTAAAATTGGTAATAAAAACGACGACAATTTGAAAGACATTAGTGTTTTAAATCTACAATAACAAAATTTTCCTCTTTTTTGATAGATTCATGATATGTAACTTTTTTTCTCTTATATTTTAAATCGCTTTTCGAATTTCGTACCAATGAAATATAATGTCATCTCGATGGCTTGGCTGGATGACGTTGGAGGTTGTAAGCTGCTCTCTGGTATCAAGCATCGAGTTACGACTGTTTTACTTCATGACGATAATACCATTGTTTTTTTTTGTCGCTGCTGAATATGACTAAATTGTAAGAAATGCATCATGCATTAAAGAAACTATCAAAGAAATTATAAATAAGTCTTGGCTTGCGACGGTCGGGTAAGCTAAATATAACGACTGGCAACACAAGCAGCGAGCAGGGGACCTTGATTTGTTGTTAGCGGCATCCCCGACTGTTAGTTTGCGCAGGTGGCGCTCCTGCGACACACGCATGCGTGGCTGGACGAGCGCTGAGACGGACATTGACAGTAAAAGAAATTAACATTTATTTAGAAAAAATAAATTAAAACCTTCAAACAAACCTAAACTAATATCGTGTATCAGTGAACTGAATTACAGTTAAGTGTTTTAAGTTCGATATTAATTAAAAATAAAAGTTTAATAAGAATCGATTTTAAAAAGCGACTTTTCTCTATTTTCTGGTCGATTTTCTCATTGTAAATCGTCTCGGAGGTACCCGTGGATGTGAGTTTTGCAACAAGTGCAAGCTGGTTGGTGTCGGAACAGGTTTTGGGAGACCGTTGGGTTTTTTGTTGTTTATGTACATTTAGGTGTGTAGTTGTTTCGCGAGTGAGTGTGCGGTGAACGGGCAGCGCCCGCGATTGATGCTGCAATCCGGTGCAAGTGGCTCCGAGTCCGACTGACTTGTCATCTCATGGTGAGTTGAATACACCGCTATCTGTACACTTGTAGATGTTAGTATTAGTAACAGCAAACACTTCGCTACTAGAAAGTGTAGTTTGCTAACTTTTGTTTTTATTTTTAGCATTTATTCAACGACTAATAATGACAATTAAAAATTTAGCGATCAAAAGCCATTCGAAGATCTCGCAGAATTTTTTAAAACTTTGATTAACTATATCCCACGGTTGGGTTTCAATGATCTTTTTTATGGTAACAAAAACTGTTGCAATTAAGTACCACACGGACCCAGTTATCAGTCGTTATTGAATTGAATTGAAACTATTTTATTATGTTTCTAATTTCATTTGCATGACTGAATGCATGATATTTAAGTGGGCCTAAGTACCAATTTGGTTACACTATTCTCTGCTTATCTTTCGAAGGGTGCAGCAGGTAGTTAACCATTCATAAAAACTAACAATATTTACGAGTATGTCCCTACTTTCAAACAAATAATTCAGACGTAGCTAAAAAGCTCATAAACTTTGCTGTGCAATAACCTCTTTTAATTTTATTATTCAAAAACATATTAATTGTGAACTGGCACGCGCATTTATCAGAGATTGCTGTGATACGGTCATCTGTGAATTATCAAATGGGTCATTCAAGATAATGCACATAAATTTACATTATAATATTTCTAGATCGCTCGAACATCGTGGGTAGATTATGAATATTACTAAACTTTCTTGTTTGAGTAACCACCAAGTGTTCTTAATATTGGGCGTCACGGTATTTGTAGTTGTTTTTAGTGTATACTTATTGGCACAGATTAGATGGTCAATATTATCGTGTGATCCGTATCACGCAATATTGGTGCATATCGCAGAGAATCCTGTTGTTTTGAAATCTACGATCCTATATTCACATACCAGTATCTCTATTGACCGTCTAATCCATGCCATTATTAGTTGATCATTCAACAACGCTCTCGTATATTGCTTTGACCTTCAACACATATCTAGCCAGCAATCTATAACACAGTCGTATGCTCGTATGTTACATATTTTAGTATATAAATGGCTACCGTGGAATCAGTTAGCGAATCTGAAAAAAAATATCAAAAATCTACAGCATGCCAACAAGATTGCTTTGCTTTGTTTACTTTAACTTATAACAGCTTAATTGCGTTAGTTTGCATCCGTACCTAATTTCTCGAAGCATATGCATGAGTAATCTAACAGACTCTTACAAGTCTACATCTTTTTACATCCTAGCTAACTGGTGCTACGCCTATGCATGTTTTGTCTACGTGATTGCTGTCAACACTACAGGTGGCGGCACGTAAGTCTAACGTGGAGTACGCCCGCCCGCGTCCCCTGCACTCCCCCGCGATACCTTATTTTCGACAACTGCGCATCAACGGTCATCGCTAGACTTACGTGCCAGCACTTGTACGCCCCGACTGCAGTCTTCGTTGCCCTGTTTAGGAAGAGTTATCTACTTAATTTTAGAATATTCCTTTTATTGTTTTTTGAATGGATGTCTTCTGGTAGTATAAAACAGTACCTACTACATTCAGAAAGATCTAAAACCTACGTGACATTTGTCTCGTCCATCAACCCTAATTCATTATCTGTTGTCTGTCAGAAGAACCCGCATTGTTAACAAATGATAATAATCATTATAAATGGAGCGAAAACATACATGTAAACAAGCTTGATCACTTCTTTGTCTATTGACTATTACAATACCTAGCTTTTGTAGACGCCAGATATTCAGATTCATCATCTGAGCTATTTGCAAACTTGACAAAATACAATTCAGCCTTTTCAACTCAACAATACTTACCGTATTTAACGTTACATGTAAGTTTTATTCCTTGTGCTTTTATCAACACTTTTGCTTTACTAACATCTATCTCCAAATTTTCATCATGTGTAAATAATTATTTTCCTCAAAGATGTGCCAATAAAAAGTTTAGAATACGTATTTTGTTTTGCATCCATTAACAGTTCCTAAAATTCCTTTATGTTTGTATTTCTAACAGATAAATGTTCAAACACAAAGAGCAGTTTCAGTTGAAAACTCTTTTGACCCAACATTAGGCGTAGTAGCCTTGACCCAATTCTCTTTTAAGTGCAAGCTTTCCCCTGGAGCATTATCCTTTGTGAATTGGTTACTGCTATAAGGAGGGAAATGTTCTACGCAGAAATAAGAGTAGATAATATCTAAAATCGAACGTAAGTTACTCACAACATCTGCATTAACAAGCGAAAATTGTTATCCTAATATCGTAAGTCACAAAAAATGTGTTCATCCCTTTTCTTTCCTACGGCGGTGGTCCATCTGTTTCGGTCATATATCTTAGCGGTGCCTAAACAAACAATCAATTTGTCACTGAACACATTCAACTTTTTCGCAGCACCCGGTTGCAATGGCTCCTGGCTCTTGAATGTGACCTTGGCCTGTTTTCGGAGTTCTAGTGCCGTCCCTCACCCACGAACAGCTCCACATTTTTTGTGGGTCTGTCGTTTAGATAAAATTATTAAACCGCTGCGGTGTTATCCAGGACGCGTGCAAACCTCTTCTTTATCTATCATGTTTTTTTCAGTTGGTTTTTATACGAATTGAGTATGCTACTGATGTAAGTAAGAAACTACGCGTTTCCGAAATATCCGGCCGTATAATATTCGTTCTAGGCAATAGCTTTTTAACGGTGGACCTGAATTGGCGTCTGTTGCAATTCGCCAGCATGTGTTTACTCTGGCCCCATTAGTCGGTCTAATTTTTCGTTTTACTAAACCGGTAATAGAAGGAGGGCTCGACATTTACGACGTGTTATAAATAAAATGGCGTCTCATCGGGGGGTATCGGCCAGATAATGTCTGAAAGGTTATGGGGGTACATGTCATCATGTTGGTTTGGTTTTGATTATGCAATAAAAGATACATTGTATGTTTATAATAAACTTTTTAAGGACTGCCATCATTATTTGGGGTATCTGATCCAATTGTTTTTAACGTGTAACTCTATTGTTTTCTAGAGGAGTCCTAGTTTATTTTTGTTTGGGACTACATACTCATTCACTTTGGTTTATTTGTCTTTGTTATGACTGGAGTTTATAGACTGTACGGGCAGATTGTTAAACAAACTCAACGTAAATAAACTTAGCCCTCTTTAGTTATGGCAGTTAAATAAATCTCACTTGGATCGTATCAGTTCGAGTTGTTATAGCATCGGTTGCTAACTCGCCCGAGGCGTTGCCAAAAATGTTGTGCAGCTGCTTCAATTATAGGCTCGTAAAGTCTATAGTTATGGCATAATGCCTTCAGGATATGTTACGGTACATGTGGTACAAATAAGCTACCAAATAGGCTAATGCTTGCATTGCTTATACTACAGAGTTAAAGTAACAATGGAGTACAATTTCGGAAGAAATTTACAATACAATTGGCGTCCCAAAAACTGGAAATACTTTGTATGTCCCTCACAAAGAAATCTAAAATTACCTAATGGAATAATCGGTTTTGCACAAGGCATTTTCCCTCGACTAATCGAAAAAGTTCCTCCATTGTTAACTCGTAACTAGGCCTCGATAAAACCTAACCGTTGTTCGATATCTAGAAACATACATACCTGTTAGTTATGCGATCCCACGATGTTACCGTTCTCTCCATGCATTCCCATAGCCTACTAAATACTACAATACGCCTATCTACTGTGTATCTACTTATTATAATGCTGATATTAGCATGAAGCGTGGCCAGAGCCACTGCTGTCAAGTTTCTAGAATATCGCACAAGCTCTAGCCACTTAGCATATGCAAAAGCGTGTTTTGAACGTTCACATGTTACACGAAGGAACGTAACTTTTAGCACTCGTTCCTTTCGTAGATTTCGTAAGGTTATTTCATTTCTTGGCAATTTCACAAAACCGCCATTTTTAAGGTATTTTACTGTTTAGGCAGTGGATTAGTAGATATAAAATGATGGTAGGTATTAAGTATTACATTCTGCTAAATTAGAAATTCAAATTTTGGTTTGAGAAAAGTATAACCCTATAATTGCAAATTTTAATCCCAATGACGCAGTTGCTCAATGCCAATATTTTATTTTATTCATAATAACATTATAACCATAACTTGGCAGGAAAACTTGACGTGACAGGTACGATTTGCGTGACAAATACACAATGTGTCCGTCGCAAATAGACACAATGCCATGGCATAGGTAGCCATAGCATCCCTCGCCTTGACACAATGCCATTTGCTATTGTCCTACTAAACAACAATACGCTCGGAGAAAGACTTGCGGAGGGTTTGAACAAGTCAAGTGTTATTGACAAATAACAATACACCCAACAGTCTTAACGCGGTGCAGAACGGTTATTGTAAAGACCCCTTCCTAATCATAAATGTCGTAATCGTTATGTGTTAAAAATTGTTATGCGTAAAACTAAAAAGGAACGCCTTGCGTGGTATTAAACGTACCTAACATACTTTACATTTACTGTCCAATCTACTGACAAAGCTTTATTCGAATAAAGTCTATCGACATCCCGGATGCGTCAGAGAATCCTCAATGGCTACAAATCATTAAATATGAGGCATTTATAATGTAACGTGATATCGCTATCTGCGCTGTCAGCTTTTAACGGGCGGCTGCATCGCATAGTTGCAACATGTGCATTTTTTTTCAACAACGTGACCTACTTATCGCGATCGGCTTGCATAGACTGTTCCTATTTGCATATGCGAGTGTGGAAGGTTTATTGAGGGTTTTTATACTCTCTAATTACACAATACAGATCGGAGAGTGAAGTTTTTGTATCTATAGGGAGAAATGCAAAACAAAGATTACACATACTCAACACGTTATCCCGACCTTGTAGTAGTATAAAATAGTGTAATGACTAATGATATTTATCTCACGTAAGTTAGTCTAATAAGTTAATCAACCGGAATCCTATAATTTTAATACATATATATAATTTTTGTTTACCTACTTACTTCGGATTCGGATGGAGATGAGTAGGTATTATTTTTAATTTGCCACCCATTTAGTGGCTATCAGGCTATCAAAGTTATAAAATATAATACTTAATTGCACTTCAGAAGTCTTCCTAAGTTAATTTAATTTATTTATGACTAGCTTCTGCCCGCGATTTCGTCTGCGTAGAATTAGCAATTGACATGTTTAAGGCTATCCCCCGAGAACTATGCTATGTTTCGGGATAAAAAGTAGCCTATGTTTTAATCTAGGGTACCAGCTATCTTCGTTCCAAATTTGATCCAAATCCGTCCAGTCGTTTTAGCGTGAAGAAGGAACAAACATACACACTCACTCACTCACATCGTCACAAACTTTCGCATTTATAATATTAGTAGGATTATTAATCTTATTTTCTTTCTATCTCACTAGAATCTTTTCCACCTAATAGTATACTTATAGTCTGTGTAATCCCGGTAATGCATCATCCTCATCTCTTTTAACGACAACAGCTCGTTCGTCGAGCGAGAACTACTTGCAACTTTGTTGCTAATACCCTGTCAATACAAGGAAATGTTGTTCGAAAGTATCTCTAGAAACGGTGTACAGAAGTCAGATTCCCAGAAGAATCTACGATTAAGCAATTTCTTCTATTTATGTGCACTTCTGAATGGAATACTTATTCGATGAATGTAATAATACAGCGTACGAAATGATTTATCTATATTATGTAAAAGAAAGTGGTGTTAGTTACACTATTTATAATTCGAGAACGGCTAAACCGATTTGGCTGAAAATTTATGGGGAGGTAGCTGAGAAGCAGGAATAGGTAATAGGATACTTTTTTTTTTTTTTTTTTTTTTCTTATGAATGGATTTTTTAATTTCTCTCGGGATCGAACATGAATACCTACTAAATATTTGAAAACAATATTTCTTGAGGATCACCGTGGTGCTTTGAGAAAAAAAAACTTACGGGGCAGAAAATAAGAGTTCCTTAAATTTCCTTTAAAGTGGCTCTAGCACTAGAACTCTTATGAAAAACCTGTTATTGGATACACATTTAAACTCGAAAATTGTTTAGTTAATTGAAGATAAATTAAGTCTACGCGGACGAAGTCGCGGATAAAACTAGTATGTAAATAAAGCTCATGACCTTAGTTGAAGTCAGCACCATTCGAACTTCATTGAACTTCGACAATTTATTGTTTGTTAGAAAGAGAGTGAAGATAAGTGAGGTAGAACGAGATAGAAGATAACCATGGAATTACGGAATGAGTGAATTGCTAGAGATAGTGGTATCCACACCCTGCCCTTCGACGGAACTGACTCCCGCCGCATGATCGAGTGTACTTATGTTTCTAAAATGACAGCCTAAGGTCGGAATCCCTTTGTGACTTACACATGAAAATATTAGCGAGTGCCTTGCGAGTGCATAAACGGTTAAGCAGTAATTAGAACAAATATTTAGTAGATAGGTGTGGGTCCGCCCACTGGCAAAAAATTGATGCTAAGTCCTTGTCAGATCGGCAGTCATCCCGATCCCTTCCTTTGAGTCGATTGGAACATTAATCTGAATTCAGGTCGTTGATCACGTTTGATCGCTTTTAGATCGTTGGCACAAGATTCTCGTTTTTGCTTTATCATTTACCTAGTCTAATAATGGAAATGTATCCAACAGACTCGCCATAATGTTGGCAGGGCGGGTCTCGAATCAATCACGAGGTACTTCCAGTAAGTGATATTCTGCTAAGCGATTCCTTTGTTGGGAGACTTGAAAAAGATCGTCAGTCTTATTGTTTTTCCTGCTCTGCTTTTCTCAAGACTTCGTTATTTTTTGGGCATTCCGGCTCGTTATTGACAAGCAATTAACAAAATTCTAAAAAATATTTGAATTGCGACGCTCTTTGTTTGTTTAATCATGATTAACTGTTTTCTTGTAAAATGTATCTATTGATTTGGCGCCCTTACTTATGAAGTAATAAAATAATATAGTCATACATTATAGCTGAATATCTGTACCCGATCTTTAGACCAAAATTATAAGGAGCTACTTCTTAACTAGACTACAGAAATATATTAAATAGATCTGTCCCTATCAGCTACAAGATGCGGTCGGCCAAATAAGCGGTCTATCAGTTTTCATTCATCCAAATTCTTGCCACTGCCAAACAAAAAGGTCGCTAAAATCGAACTTTTGTCGATATTATATTTTATGACGTGACGTGCAAACGATTTTTAACCTTAAGGTAGAAGACCACATATTTGGCTGGATGGTACACTTTGTATACCTATATTTCTTTTATTTATAAATCTCATTTATTTTATAAGCCATCATCGTATACCTATATTTCTTTGTTCGCTTTAAATCTGGAAGTCTGTCCAAAGTCCCAAAGTTTCGAATTCGATGGCGTGGCGATGCAACAATCAAGTATCATAAGACAAAAAAGTGATGTTCAAATTTATTTATTAACTTATCAATAAGTTTAAGTCACGATTGACGATATCAGAAAATCCTAAAATCAGATCGGAACTCTGCTATAGTCACGCTACGCTACACGACAAATCAGTAAGTGTCGTTCAGTCAATCGTTCTAAAGAGCACACTTAAAAGTTTATTGACTCGAAGAGAAAATAAAGCATGCACAGTACCATCGCATTAAAGATTTCTTATACTACATAATGGTATCATTAATGACGATAAGAATATAGTTGTGTATTGGCTCAAGGAGTAATTTGTACATTATTGTTCTGCTCTAATAGATTCAGAATGGAATTATAGAAAGCTGTCATGTTTCTGTTGGGTGAGCTGTCTATTGTTAGCATTAGCACGGTCACTATATCCTGATTTTTGCACTTCGTCTTGAAGCAAAAATTAATCTATATTCAGAGTATTTTATGTTGTTTTAGTGTTAAATTCATACTTACTTATTTAGACTGGTCACAATGCATCGAGCTGTCTAACTTAGACTCTTGCTGCTGACTGTAAGAGAATATGGGTGAACTTAAAGTAGTTTTCAATTTAAATTGATCAAAATTATAATAGGTAGGTAATATTGTTTCAAAATTTTCTATTCCTTTGACGATTTCATCTTTAGACCCCATCTACGAGTACACTCATAAGTAACTGAAGTATTCGGTACTTACTTCAAACAGATGTTTGTGGTCAAGTTGCCGTGATTTTGATTCTGATGATTTTATATTAACGGGAACATTTTGTTACTTGACTCAAAACGTAATGGCCATTTACGCCATAACGATGTCGTTATACATACATACATACATATCGTCACCAGGCCCCTCTTCTCCACTGGGCACTATGGGCACGTGCCCAGGGCCCCGCGATCGAATGGGGCCCCCTAGTTCCTGGCAGATTACCAAATGATAACCGATATTTAGGCCATAGGGGCCCCATGATCCTAATGTGCTAAGGTGCCTCAAATAGTTTAAAGACGGCCCTGATCGTCACGCCTCTTTCCCACAGGGGTAGGCAGAGACTACTTTGTTCCACTTGCCACTTGATGTCGTTATCTCACCTTGAAATAGGAAAATATAGCAAATACTGTAAACTAATGACCTCCAACAATCACGACAAATCTCTCTTGGAGAATTACCGTTAACCTCTAGCATACTCCTAACCTATACACTCACTTCATTCATCTTCAAAGTACTCTGGCATTCATCCATCAGTTTCCTTATCTCTGTGACATGCACAAGTGAAGTTAATAAGTATACGAGTGTTAAAAACTATTTAGCAACTTTCTTGTCTCAAACAATGACTAAAATTAGACGGTTCTAGTTTCGACCTCCAATTGCCTTATTGTTTCGTTCGTTGCAGTGGCATATGTCTTTGCGGCCAGGTGTTGCGTGAGTGTGACCACACGACGTGGGCAAACGCATCCGACCGTGGACCATGTAAGGTCACCACAATTGCTGTTTTTACGAGACTATGGAGATAGCTTTTGAAGCAATGCTTCATATGGACTTGTTACCATACTTGACATAATCATAAGGCGGTTTCAGATAGGCGGTAGTAATATTCTTAGCATTTATTTTCTCGGTGGCTTGCATGCCTTTAATTAAGATCTATTTTGTGATTTATTCCGATGAGCTCGTAACTCCTGAGACAAAGCAAAATGACACGTATTATGCAGCCAATAGCGACTTTGGTAGAGCCTGCTTCTCGTTCCCCAACTTTGACAATTTCCGAGAGAGTATCTACCTAAGAAAATTAGGTTAAGTTTCTAGGAAACCTATACCCAGTACCTACTGCTGATGGCTTGACCCGCTTGGCGTTTTTCCAGTTCTTCTATCTTTGTTAAGCACACGACACGACAATTTGATAAATTCGCGTAATTTCAGCATTACCAACTTTTCTGTTGTTTCGACGGTTCTTACTTGGTTCTGCTCATCTGATTAAAAATTCTGAGCTCTCCGTCTTCTTAATCTATCTTGTACTTTAGCATCCTTATTTGCCTACAATTTATGTTATAACTCTTTGCTAATTTTGTTTTTCTTTGCTTCATTTTCATTATTTTCCAATAGGAAGAGAACCAGTGCATATATGACCGTAGTCTAAATAAATGAATAAATATCTTGAGTGGGACAATTGACACCAATTGACCTATACACAAACTAAGCAAAGCTTGTAATATGGGAACTAGACAACGGATAAACATACGTATTAGATAAATATTCGTATTTTTCAAACAAATATCTACTCCGACCGGGGATCGAACCCGGGACCTCATGTTTCATAGTTAGGTTCTCTAACCACGGCCATCCGGTCGTCTAAAAGTCTACTTCTGAAAACTTACCTTGGTCATTTTGTGCATCGGTATAATAGTCTAATCCCCGCATATCGCATGCATTGCAAATAGCCATTAAACCAATAGCGACCGAACTACATTCATTGTTCATTGTTTTTAGGGTTCCGTACCTCAAAAGGAAAAAACGGAACCCTTATAGGATCACTTTGTTGTCCGTCCGTCCTTCTGTCAAGACCCATTTTCTCAGGGACGCGTGGAGGTATCAAGCTTAAATTTATATCAAATAGTCAAGTCTACTGCCCCTTGGAGCTGTTAAAAAATCAAACTTCTAAGCCAACGTAATCAAAAGATACAGCCGTTTATGCTGCAAATTTCCGCAACTCTCAAGGGAATCAAAAGGTACAGGGTACTTACCGTGAACGCAGAATCTTGAAATTTGGTATGAAGGTACCAGTAAGGTTCAAAAGTTCCTGGCCGTATATATTTAAAAGAAGAAAACAAGAAACAAATGAATGTCATTTTATTTGTCATTTATTCAGCTATTGTGTGGATAATTTCGTGGTTTGTAACTTTCGTTTTCATAAAATTTTCTTTGATTTAAATATAAAAAGCGGTGTAATTTGTACAATGTTCAAATTGGAGTATCGATCAGTGATAAAATTTCTGACAAAGGAAGGCATAAGTCCAACTATAATCAAAGAAAGGTTAGATAACGTGTACGGGAATTCCTCCCCTTCGTTTTCGACTGTTAAGGATTGGTGTAAGCAGTTTCGTTTAGGGCGTGAGTCCATCGATGACGAACCCCGACCAGGCCGCCCTGTTGAGGTTCTTACGCAAGATAACGTCGATTTAGTCGAACAAGAGGTACTGAAGGACAGAAGACTAAAGACGAAGGAAATAGCGTCAAGAACGGGACTTACGAAAATAACAGTCCTTAGGATTCTACACGACCATCTAAACATGAATAAGGTTAGTGCAAGATGGGTCCCGAAACTTCTCTCGAGTGCTCAGCGAGCTGAACGAGTGGCGTGCTCCAAGGAACTTTTAGAGGAGTTCAAGTCATGTGAGAGTGAATTTATCCAGTCCATTGTTACCGGAGACGAAACTATGGTCTTATACTATGATCCTCTTTCGAAAAGAGAGTCGATGGAGTGGCGTCGTTCTGGGGAAGCACCCCCTCGAAAGGCAAAGGTGTGCCAATCTACCAAAAAGATAATGGCCACAATATTTTGGGATTGCGAAGGGATATTGCTTATAGATATCAAAGAACGCAATCAGACAGTAAACGGCAGTTACTATGCTTGCCTTATAGACCAGTTGCGAGAAGCAATAAAGCTTAAACGTCGAGGAAAACTCAGCAGGGGTGTCCGTCTTCTTCATGACAATGCGCCTGTCCACACGGCTGCAGTTGTAAAGGCGGCTATGTCTAAATGTGGATTTAAAACAATCCGTCACCCACCTTACAGCCCTGATCTAGCCCCAAGCGACTATTTTTTATTTTCTAAACTTAAATCGGACTTAAGGGGGAGAAAATTTTCGTCCGATGATGAGGTCGCTGCTGCAGTTTTCGAGCATTTCGAAGAAAAAACTTCCGAATATTATTTTAAAGGCATAGAAATGTTAATCAAACGATCTGAAAAATGTATAACAATAGGAGGAGACTACATTGAAAAATAAAAATATTTTTTTGAACCTAAACGTTAATTTTCATTATTAGGCCGGAAACTTTTGAACCTTACCACGTAGGTCTTATATATAGCACAGATTAAGGAATAATTGCGAAAACCGTAAATATGTATGTATGCCTGTACATATCAGTGACCAATATAAAGTGACCCTACACTGCGTACATTTTGCTTTGGAGCAGGGCTCTGCTTACACTGATTTATAGATATTAGAGGAACCCTCGGTGCGCGTGTCCGACTCGCACTTGGCCGTTTTTTTTTTTATAACTGACTGTTGTCGATCAAGGCAAAGGTTTTATTGAGACAGTCGTTATTTAACAAGTAGGTACTAAATTGACGCTTCTAACTGTGGCAATAAAAATGGCAATAATAATGTGTGTCCTGCTGGACCATAATAATATGGTCACCCCACAAAATATAATAGCTAGTCCGGGGTTGCTCGCGCCGTGACGCTCCGCTAAGTCAGAGTGCACTGACAGACATGCGTACCGTACCTACTTACTTGTCTTGTACCCGACAGTACATAAGTAACGTTTCTTCATACGTTAAGAGGCTGACAACACCTAATTTTGTTGAAATTGATGTTATTTAAGCACTTTTTTAAGAAAAACTACACACAAAAAAATACAAAAAAATTATATTGATAATTTTCGTCATATTTCAAACACGATAGACGGACTCGATACATAATTGAGCAAAATCCGCTCGATAGAAAATAATTGCAAAGATTGGTCTTATAATCATCATTAAACGGTTCTATATCTATATTTTTCGACGTATGGGTCTGCAATTAAAAACATGAAGCCAACATATCCATACCTACACGGCTAACGAGTCATATTTCACAAATAATCCATACTTTTTTTTATTTCTTCTTATTTGTGTCTTATTTTCAAGATTTTAGACGCGCGCCAAGCTGCCGGGATAGTTTCTTCTCTTTCACTCACAGGCACGCGAACCGTATGTGCGAAGAGTGGCGCTGCTCAAGGTTATTTGCTGTTGACAGCGCCTTAAACTTTGAATGTGTATTAAACGCCTCTGAAAAATGATAACGTGCTTTTCTACGTATTGCTCGATATACTTGGTGTGATACAAGATAATCTAAAATTATATCTCTGTGTAAAACTGTTTTTGACCCCCGACGCAAAAAGAGGGGTGTTATAAGTTTCACGTTGATTTGTGACATCGTAGCTCTCAAAGGACTGGACCGATTTGGATGCGGTTTGTTTCATTTGAAAGCCAGTTTCCATGCGGTGGTTCTTAACCATGTTTGGTTAAAATCGGCACAGTATTTTGAAGAGCATCAGCTCTTTTCACATTACTGTAGGTACCTAAGGGATTTTGGTATAATTTTTCTTTTAATACAATGATTGAAAAAGATCATGATTTGACTTGGAAATAGCAAATTAGGGTAGGGGTTTTTTTATAATTTGATGTTGTTTCTTTTTGCACTAGACACAAATCAACTGCTGTGGGATGTTTGCTTCTTAATAAGCTCAACAGTAAATTTTTGTTTAATATTTGTAACAACGAAATGCTTTAACTGTAAATGTTCTTATCCACCGAGTTCCTTCATAAAATTACTTTTCTTAACGATAATCAAATTCAAAGAAACGTACACACACGTGTACAGAACAATCCTATTTAAAAAATATCTTAACGAGTTCACATATTAGGCAGTTATTCCGTTGTGCGTGAGCGACATCAATTTAATAATCCTTTCCAATCGTCACTAATTATAAGCAATTTCGTCTGTTCACTTCGGTTATCTTGTTTCCTTATGAATGCTCAATTACCCTCATATCACAGGTGAGGAACGTAATAGGCCTACTTGCCTATCATTTGGTTCTGTTTTCATTTCATTTGGAATGTTTCCAAATGTAGCTAGTTCGGCCGGAAACAATTTGCGCCTAGTTAAACATCAGAATTTATAGCGTTCGTGCGAGGATACCCTATAAAGGTTATCTGAATAATCTTAGGATACTTAAACAGGGGAAATGAGAAAAAGTTTCTTATTCAACGTCCGCAAAGCCGTTGGCAAAGGTTGTCTAACTTATCTTTTGAAAAGAGTGATCGCGAATGTTGATACTGGTTGGTGGGGTAGCCTTTTTTCTGATCTCCATCTTTCCGTTTCCACGATTTTATCACAGATATCATAAAGAATATATAAATATAAATATACCAGAAGGATGTTTCATGTAATTTTGAAGATAATTGATATAATTCAGTGAAATACCTTAGTTAAGTTCTCGAATACGAATGTGAATTTTGAGTATGAACCAAACAAGTACATGCAATGCAAGTAAAAGCTAATTCAGACGTAGAAATAAATGAAGGAAAGAAAAGAACAAGGCTCTATGTAAATGTTAAGTAATTGATTTTTTACAAGGCTTTCACATTTACTCTAGCAAATGAAATAAGATGTTCAAAAGTGCAAACTGTTACATCTATAACGTTTTGTACTAATCATCTAATCGCACAAGTATCACACGTCATCAGATCATGTAACATCAGAAATCAAAAGATAATTATTAACGCAACGAGTCCGCGAAAGGTTTAAATCAACATTCAATGACGATGAGTGTAAAAGTGTGAAGTTACATAATCGGGTTTGCTCCAAAACTGCAGTGTCAGGGAAAAGTGTTGGGAGTCGTATGATGCACAAGTTTAATTATAAAAAGTGTGCATGCTACAAATTGAAATACTTTCGCTTTCATAAGCGCAATGCTTTGAGAAAGCTGTCAATCTATACTAACAAAAGTATGCTAGTACTTGTACCAGCCTACTCTCTGAACAGGGCATAAGGAATCTCATGCTCTGGTGATGGAGAACCTAACATTTTAGACGACTTCGAGAACGTTCCTTTTGATTTAATTAAAAAAGAAGTGGAAAAGGAGGACACAATAGTCCTGTCTTTTACAGAAGTGGATGTTCCCGTAACTATTCAATTTTGATTTGTTGGCTAAATCATGTAATCTCCGTGTAATTGTGTAAACTTAACCTTTATTTTCTCAACTCAATTCCAATTAATGTTACCCTTTTAAGTTCACGTTGCATGGACGATACGATAGCAATAATATTGAGCCGGAAGGGTAACGTAAATACGAACAGATTAACACGTAATGCTTTTTACTCGATTAAATTAACTTCCGGATAAACGTGTTATCTTTAATTAGATGTTAACGGCTACTGATCGAAAGTCACTTACGATATATGATACTGTGTAATTGAAGTGGCGATGAGATGTTTTTTGGGGTTACAGTATTTTGGGGTACCCAGTGACAATAAATGGACTGCGCGGGATACAATACAGCATTTATTACAAGACTGAATCTACCTCTTCACACCTATTTAGTAGCAGGCCTTATACTCCGAAATCCGATTTTCGAAGTTCGTTTCGTGCCGTTCCGTTCTCACTAATTGTTATTAATTTGAGAGTGAGAGGGACGGTGTGATACGAACTTCGAAAATCGGATTTCGGAGTTGCCCCCCTGGTACGCGCAGTCTACGTAAGATTTTAGTGTCAAACAAATGTCTCAAATTGTATTAAATGAAATCGTCTGCAGGAGAAAGGATCCATTCTACAGATTCCTCTATCGAATCACAGTTTAAAAAATACTTTTTGTGAATAAAAACCTGATCCCGGCGTCCCATTTACAGGAAGCGGTGACGGAAAAGAAGGAATCGCTAGAGTCAATATCCACAGTTCGTTTTTAAAATAATGTTGCCAGCAACCGCAGTGAAATTGCAGCCGTCGCTCAGGTCACGTCATTTGTATCCATAATGCTGAGTATTTGTCTCAGGTCACGGTGATTTGTCTCACTCTGCTGTGACCCATTTTGTTCTGCTACAAAAGTTATTACCAGCAGATGGATTGTCATAAAGTGAATTTTCAACCGCAGTAACTAGCCATATAGAAAAAATAAAATAAAAAAAGTGAATTTAAGCGACATGGCGGTGTGCAATTAGAAAGATTTATTGAAAAACGACCAAAGGTATTGAAAAAATAATCACTCGGAACTTTTTTGTCATGTCCACAGCAAAGAAGCGAACAAAATTCTGTATTCATTTGACCCACAAATTAGTAGGTATAGGTACTTCAAAATAGGATGGAAATGGCATATATAGAAAAAGCATAACGACAACGTTCTAGGAATCACCACATACCTATTATAAAACAAAGTCGTTTTTCGCTGTCTGTCCCTGTGTATGTTTAGATTTAGATCTTTAAAACTACCTATACGCAACGGATTTTGATGCGGTTTTTTTTAAATAGATATAGGGATTCAAGAGGAAGGTTTATATATATGTACATATAATTCTACGCAGACGAACTCGCGGTCAGAAGCTAATATCAAGTACTTAATGCTAAGCTAAAGAAATCGAAAAATTGAGAATTTCTATACTTAAGTTTGTTTTGCATGTGTGGTAGTTATGTTTTCGCCACCTGTAAATAGATTATTATTTTTTGTTCTATACATCCATCGATAGAGCAGGGGAAAGTGGTCACCATTCGTACACTTTTTAGATTTAATTTTTTATTTTTTATTTAATTGTCAAATTTAGCTAGTTTTTGTACCTAAGTGTAAAGTGTAACAAATATATTGTAGTTTGTTACAAAAAAGGTCCGAAACTATTACGTCAAAATTTTAAAGGGTTATAGCCATTTTTCAACGATAAGGTATGTGTACGAATAGTGACCACTTTCCCCTATGTCTTAAAGGTGGTCGCATTTAAATTTGATCCAAATTGGTTCTGCAATCATAATTTTATTCCCATTTAAAGTACCTATATTAACGGTTACTGACCAGTGTTGCCAGAGCACTCGCACCCAGAAGCACGGTCGAACGGCTAAAAAAGCACGGTTTTAAATAAAAAAGCATATTTTTCCACACTTAAAAAAAATTACAAAAAAATTAAGAAAATTAATCAGTGAATTATGAAATAAGCTTTTCGACGCTATCGGACTGAACCAGTAGCAAAAACCGGGCAAGTGTGAGTCAGACTCGCGCACCGAGGGTTCCGTACAAATTCGCCAAGCTATTATAAAATCTGGTGTTAGCAGAGCCCTGCTTTTAAGCTAAATGTAGGCAGTGTGAGGTCATTTGATATACCTACTTATATAGACAGACAAATAATAAATAAAAAAAACACCGCACTTCGGGAGTGAACGTGGAAACTACACACATGCACATACGCGCATAAAGAAAAAAAAATACACGAGATTTGAACTGCGGTCCGTGAGAGAACATTTTTTTTTTATTTTTGTGTGAAAATATTAATGCGATTCACAGAACACATCTACTTGCCAAGTTTCAACAGTATAGCTGTTATAGTTTCGGAAAAAAGTGGCTGTGACATACGGACGGACGGACAGACAAACACGATGAATCTATAAGGGTTCCGTTTTTTGCCATTTGGCTACGTAACCCCAAAAAGCACCGTTTTAGCACGCTTTTTGTCTCCGCACGTAAAAAGCACGCGTACCGCTCAAAAAGCACGTAAAACCGTGCTAAAAAGCACGATCTGGCAACACTGTTACTGACGTTACTGTTTTTTTTTTTATGTGAATAAGAAGGCAAACGAGCAAGTTTAAATAAAATTGACTCTGCATTCAGGTTGGCTGCAATTCCCAGTCGGATCGTGCCATTTAAAGACAACATCAAGTAATACTGATCTACCCACGCTTTAGTTTAGTGCCCAATTAGACTAACGTTTGATATCGCCGTCATGTAATTTGTCAGACGAGCGCGGGTGGATGAGAAAACAAATTCTCTCTTCTGTATATTGAATCAGTTCGAGTTCAAGTAATTATTCCTGCATGAAGACTAAAAATTAGACTGCCCAACATACCGTTGTAAGTCGGGAACGATCCAACTATCTAGTTTCAGTTTTTTTGGAACACACCCTTTGAAAAGGGTTTTGCGGAAAGGTCGGAACTAGTCGGACTGATTTGAAATGACAACCTACGACTATCTAAAGGAACTGACCATAGTTGTGATTTACTACAAAAACAAGGTAATCAATTACTTGTAAGCACAAAACTAAATATTGTTGCGCAGGGCTTCATTCACATCGATAGGCCTTTCACTGTTGCGTAATTGACAAGTGAATAAATAAGGTAACGCGTAAAGTAAACAAAATGCTGTCACAGCTTACGACATATTTGTGTATTCCTAAGTACTGAAATTTCAGTTTTGCATGATAAGTATATATCAGAATGTAAAGAATTGATATGTTTAGGTGTTAAATTTCTCTCTCTCTCCAGCTTATATACGTCCCAATGCTGGGCACAGGCCTCCTCTCAGAATGAGAGGGCTTGGGATATATTTAGTTCCCTTCCCACGCGGGCCCAGTGCGGATTGGGAACTTCACATCACACACACCATTGAATTTCTTCGCAGTTGTGTGCAGGTTTCCTCACGATGTTTTCTTTCACCGAAAAGCTCATGGTAAATTTCAAATGAGATATCGCACATAAATTCCGAAAAACTCAGAGGTGCGAGCCCGGGATTCGAACACACGACTCTCTGCTTGAGAGGCCACAGGTCAAACCACTAGGCCTATATTTGCTTAAGTAATAAAAACGTTCTTACTTTTAATCTGTTTGCTATGTTTTTATAGGGAAAGCTGCAGTTACGCAATTCATTCCTTATTTTAGGAGGATCTAAATATACTTACCTCGAAATTAGGAATTCAAAACTTCTGAGAAACAAATAACTCCCAGAAAAGTGTTTTATGGCTTCATCCGTTTCTATTTACGAGATCTCACAGCAATAATAATATAGCCCGTAGTCCTAAATAAACAGCGTATCCAGTATCCACTTTTATAACATGTTTTTTGATGTTGAAATATTATGAGGTAATCTCATTTATCCACCGAAGGTTTGCAGTCCGTATTCGATCAGGCACGAACGTTTTATGAACGAATGTTTTATTTATTTCGCTACCTACCCGTTCTGTAATGTTACATAAGCACGGAAAATAAATACATTACATTTTATTCGTTCATGGACTCTCTTTGATAAAGACATGAAACATCAGCTTCCTTAGCCATTTATATTTAGTGACGGTAGAAATTAAGTGCGGGTAGTTTGAAAAACTCGTGCGTCTAATCAAAACAAGATTATGTACTCTATTCTTTATCAGTCTACTTCATGACCACAGTTGCAATGCAGACGAAGCGTCGAGGTAGCACCTTACTTGCACAAATTACTCGTAAGAATGCACATGTGGACGCTACAGAGTTATTTTGTGCAAAACTTGCCATATTTTTTGCACTTTGACACTATTTTATTTGAGCCAACTTTTGCACGAACTGTTTAGGTACGTACGTACGTATGCAAGATTGAGCGTGAAAATCGCGAAAGTTTAAAACTACATATATGTACGTTTTTTTTTCTTGTAATCCTCCGCGGTTTCCCATTGAATTAAGAGAACATAGGTCTTCCGCCAGATCTACCAGTAAGTAGGTAGGTACATGAGTCAAAAAGTATTTGAAAACATTCGCGCTCAATAATAAAATTATCAGACATAGGTACACTGCAAAATTCATCTGCAAATCTAACCCATAAAGCTGAAATTGATACTTTAATTGAACTCATTATTTGAACTATTATCAGTAAACAACACTGTTGACAAAAAGTGTATTTTTAGGTTAGAAACTGAAGACAACTTAGGATGATAGGCTTTATCGATTCGGCCTCTAAAGACTCATGTATTGTGTAGGTACTTACAGTAACGGTATGCCCTGAGGAGTATCGGTTCACTGATGTTCGGACAGTGAGTCATAGTTCTAATCTGCCGGCGCACTCGCTAGCCACGTCTCTGATTGTAACTTGATTCAGAACAAAGATTGTTTCTATCTATATTCAGACACTCCCCATCTATTTGACCTTAGTCTGAGAAAATTTTATAGTGGACGAAAACTACTTAAAATGTGGCTATATTAAAAAGTATTTGTTTGGTGGAAACAAGCCTGTGTTACGGTAACTAACCAATGGTGAATTGTAGTATTGTTGCGTACTTTTGCATATTAAAAGATGATATGATGAATACGCAACTAAAGTACAACATTTGACTGAATATCCTTGAGTAGAATGTACATATCCTACATAACGGTGAATAATATAAGCTTCCGTGTTAATTTAACTTTGAACTTTAATTGTAAATGTCGTTCTTGTTCTCTTAAATGCTTTCACTTAGACTTAACGGAAGCATTTCCGTCTGAAAATGTTATGATTCTTTTTTCCAAAGAATCGGCAAAAGGACTGTTGTCTTAGTATTTGATTGTAAACTATTTTAAGTCGCTTTTGTATGTCCAAAGTCCAAAGCTAACACTAAGGAGATGTTCTGAACTTAACCCAAAAGCAATCTAACCTAAAACTTTTCCGTTTTACTTGTTGTGAATACTGAATTCCAAAAACCAACAATTTCTTAATTAAGTGATATAAATTCGTAACAGACGGCTAACCGAGGCAGACGCGTGCCTTTGATGAAGCTTTTAAAATTTTCTTTTTGTTAACTTTTTGAATTAAATCTCACAATGAAATTATTGGGCGTTCTTAATTGTGTGGTAACAAAATAACATAATAGATAATACCGACGTGAAAGTTAACAAAGAATTAATGTCTAATGATTAATTCAGTACTTTTATAAAAAAAACTTGGGAAATGCAAAATTCCTCAAAATTCGTAAACTCATTAAAACACAAAGCATCCGCTGATAATGTATGGTCCACAACAAGTATGGTGAATTGATATTGATTGATTTGATACCCAATACCTACCATTCTAGTGACTAAATGACAATTTCAGCTAACGATAGGTAAGCACATTTTTTTTAATTAACTTTACTTTCTTACAAGCAGAGTACCTACATTATACGTTATCAATCATCCCTAAATCTTGACTTAATGCGCCCTACCAATACTTCACCGCGTGGCCCATAAAAGTGTTTGAATTTAACGCCAAGAGCGAAACTTCTAAACGCGAAATTATACAACGCTTACGCTTGTGTCAAGTGTCTATCCGCTACGAGTATCTGGAATTAAACTTAAAATATGTATTGAATTAACTCAGTGCATGAGAATTCCGCTGATTATTTCGTAACAGAGTCGAAAGGACTTTCATTTGCTTTTTAATTCAATTAATTAAAAATAATTTTATGGCACAAAAGCTCTTAATTTTAGACTGTTGGTCACTTTTTACACAAGTTCATTTGGGCATTTCATGAAAGGAGTACTTGAAGTAATATTGTTGTGTAGGAATTACTAAACTTAATAAGTAATCTAGATTATAGGTAAGGTTCATATGTAAATTAAACCTTCCTGACCAACTTCTCGTCAGATTCTTCGGTGGCTCGACCCCCAAAATACTAAATGAATCTTGCGACTTTGCGATAAGGTTGTCAATGATCAGTTAAAGTGCCCTTTGATTCTTAATTAATATCATATTACTTGTGAGTAAGTACCGAATGTGGTTTACCGACGGTAACATGTAATGTGACACCTGTTTATTTTTCAACAACGATCACACATCCTGCTTTGGTATGATATTGATCTCCAATGTGCCCTCAGATGACCCGTATTTTATAAACGTGACAAAGACAGGTGACTGTGACGATTTGTAATACATTGCTGGGTTACTAAATTCTACGTGAACTAAGTTTCATGTTGGCTACGAAATGTAACCTAAATTGTCAGTGTCATCTAGGGGCTTGAGAAGGCAGCAACTACCCAGAAGATAATGTATGAGTATGTAACCTACCTATGCAGTTATTTGACGAATTCATGACTTTGGAACACCTAGAAGAATGCTGCAGATTTTTCTCTCTGCAAAAGAGAAAACGTACTCGTATGCTAAACTAAACTGCCAACCTTTAATAATGGGATAGGAACTAAAAAAAGAAAAAATTTACTTATAGTGACACTGTCTCCTCATAGCCGCGTTGATTCACTTCGAAGATCCCTCTGTCATTGCTACTGCATCAACAACTTTTTGTCTAACAATTATAATTGTTAGCTTCCGCACCGTTTTGAGTCGCTTAACATCTATTGTAATACCTTTACCAGTTAATTTAAATGTTACTTCATCTATATAGTATACCATGCTCAATGACTGCGTCCTTGCTACCAATTGATGGCAAAACAATTGTCTCTGGTGCTCACATTATTGTCTAGCGAGTAACGAACGACGCATTGACAAGATGGCTTCTGTATTTATTTAACTGTGGAGCCTGGTATGTTTATTTTATTTGTGTGATTCTGCAAGGCTGGCAATCTGTGTCAACTAAGCGTTGCGTCTTGTATGCATTTTTTATTAGTTAGTAACTCGTGATGCTTTACCACATTTAACTTTACCATCGTCTAAATCGTCTTATCTTTCACGAAATACTATGTTGTATTTTGTTTATACTTAAAAGAAATCAATCTTATTTCATTCTTTCACGTTTTTTACAAATTTTGTGCTCAATGTCTGGATCTCCTTAAAGGCTTTTACCGATAATACTTTCCAAAGCTCCACTGAACCGGGCTATTCGATATCGTTAAAGGCGTTACGATTTACGATAATTCGTGCATAAAAAAACGATAAGTCCGTTCACTTCGGACGTTACAACTGAATGCTCTCTTTTCCTATAGCATTAAAGTTCAAAACAGATTTAATTCTGGGCAATTTGACGACGTGACGCCTAACGACCTGAATGGTAGCAAAAAATTCACGCGAAGTGAAGTGACCAACGGGCAAAGACCCAATAAAAAGTTGGAGGTTTAAATTGCTTTTACAAGATAACCTCTGGACATAGCCGTAATTGATTCTTTGGAAAAAAACTGGAACGTTTTGGAGTTTCAAATAAGATTAAAGCACACAAGGTGGGAAATACAAGAGTTGCTAAAGTAAAATTGGCAAACAAGAACAGCGATGTTGAATGATTTGCTTACAGTTTCAAGGTTAAACTTATATCATCATACGATAAGTTGTTACCTAAAGCGAACACGAGAGCAATATGGCAGCTACGTATCATTTTTGCATCACAAAGACGTGCATCTGATTGTTGAGGCTGATAGTCGAATAATAGATCTAAAGATACGAGTACTTAATTGCATTGTATTTACGCTTATCACGTTGCGACTGTCCAATCAACAAACGGCGGACCTAAATGAGAGTGGACGCCCAAAGAACAGTAAAGTAGCTTGCTCGTGTGTTATTGTTATTATCGTATTGAAGTGTTATTTAATGCTGCTACTGCTACGTAACAGTACCAGTAAAGCGACTAATAGTGTTACGAGAACGACGACGAACCGTTTTAAACTAACACGAGCGTCCGTAAAAAGAAGAGATGAAATAGTATCGTCATTGCAAATTGTTTCTGACTTACCAGACATGTTTTTATGTAGCACGGCAAATATTAAACAATACATTTAACGCAGTTAAATCCGAACAATATTTATAACAAGAGTTAATCAAGATACTTAAATGTTGTAAGTCGAATAATTTATGTCTGTACATAAATAGAAGTGTGATTTATTTATGTAGAGGTTACAGTAAACATCTGTAAGTGAAAGTAACATGTGTCCGTCATTCGACGCTTATCTAAATGGCTGTTTTATCGGCAAAGGGTGAGACCTGAATATCCTATTGGGCAGTGGTTTAAATAAAAGTTCACTTTAGTAGTAAATTATATGTATATTTCCAATATACTTTTAGGAGAGGTGTGTCTACTCGGTATAGCAGTTCTTAATAGACTAAAATATGAAACAGTGCTATGAAGCAAGTTCATAATCCACTTAAAAGCATTATTTACATTAACAATGAGAGAGAAGGACTTATACATAAATAAGTATAAGTTAGAGTGAAATGGATTTGTTTTGGTATTGCATTCCAACTCCAACACGCCCCCTCAAAATAAATCCTAAAATAAAATTTAATCAAAAAAATGCTCGGTATATAAGTACAATATTTGAATCACACACTCTCCATGTTCTGGGGAAACAATTATTTACATGGTCCAACATTTGTTGCACAGGATCAGGGAAACCCAGGAAAACCTGATCAGACCACTCCATCTTAACTATGTCTTATGTCTATAATTTCTTTATGTTATTATATTATAGATCTAATTATTTACAATATAATTTACAATAAACCTAGTTTGTTCCTCATCTCGGAGAAACGCACTGTCGGTAACGACTTCGTTAAGATGTCGGCCAATTGGTTACCTGTGGACACATAAAACATTTTAATCACATTTTTCTCCACTTGTTCTCTTGAAAAGTGATACTTTATATCAATGTGTTTCGATCGTTTGTGGCTGGTTGGATTATTAGCAATGGATATACAACCATTGTTATCCTCATAAATAGGAATCGCACTTGGTATTTCGATTTTTATGCTGTTTATTAACGATTTTAACCACAAAGCTTCCCGAACCGCTTCAAATAAAGCCATGTATTCTGCCTCAGTTGATGAAGCTGCAACTGTAAGTTGTTTCTTTGTTTGCCAGCATATTGTGCATTGTTCAAATAATATAAACAAATATCCCGTCGTGCTTTTTCGGTCTACCTCGTTACTACCCCAATCAGAGTCGACAAAGCCACTTAATATATTTTTGTTTATGCTGCTGCAGTCGCTCTGAACGTAAGTTAACTTGAGATCAATAGACCCTTTTAAATAACGCAACAACCTTTTTAGGTGTGACCAAAGTGATTGGTTGTTTTTGTTAGCGAACCTACTCAAGATGTTTACTGCATAGCTCAAGTCAGGTCTCGTGCATAGCATAATATACATCAAGCACCCGATAACATTTCTACAAGGTGCCTTTATTGTTTCACTACAATTTAAAGAGTTAAAATCCACTTTGCTTTCTAAAGGTGTGCTGACAGGGTTACACTCACTCATGTTGAATTTTTTTAAGATTGTTTCTATGTACAGTCTCTGGTCTAATGTTATTTTATTTTTAGACCGCTCAACTTTTATTCCCAAGAAACATTTGATTTCTTTTAAATCTACCATTTTAAACTTGTTCATCAAGTAATTTTTAAAACTAATCATGGTATTAATGTTTCCTGTTGAAATTATAAGATCGTCCACGTAAAGTAAAACGTAAATGTTGTTCTGAATGTCACCTACATCCAAAATATAAATGCATCTGTCAGCTGATGAATTTAGAAAACCCTTTTCAACTAAAGCTTGTTCGAACGTACGGAACCAACATCTTGCAGATTGTTTTAAACCGTACAATGCTTTATTTAATTTACAGACGTAATTTTCGTGACTTGGAATTCTTTCAGGAATATTCATGTATATTTCTTCTTCCAGTTTTCCGTTCAAGAATGCTGTTTTAACATCCATATGGTGGACAAGCAAATTAAATTGATTTGCAAAAGCTAATATAAATCTGAAACTTGTAATTCTAGCAACAGGTGCAAAAGTTTCATTGTAATCTATTAAATATTCTTGACTGAAACCACGAGCAACTAAACGCGCTTTATATTTCAGGGGTTTTCCATTTTCATCAGTTTTAATTGAAAATATCCATTTACAGTCGACGATATTTCTGCTAGTAGGTTTTGGAACAAATGTCCACGTTTCGTTTTCGTTAAGTGATTTAATTTCCTCGTTAATAGCTTGTTGCCATAAGTGCTTATCATCCCTTGATTTAATTTCATCCAACGATTTAGGTATTTCATATAAGAAAGATGAAGCAGACAACAAACAATTACCAGAGATATCATCGTCTTCATTGTAGGACACAGAGGGTAAATTTTTAATTCTATCACTTCTTCTAAGGTCATGTGAAGTCATTTTACTGTGTGATGGAGACAATTCATTTTGAAATGAAGAGCAGTCTGAATGCCTATCTGTTTCACTTACAGATTTATTAGGTAGTGAACCTAATGAGGTAGGTTCCGTTTGTTTCAGGTAATCAGAATTATTAAGCTTCTCAATAAGCTTGCCAGAGTTTTCAATACTGGAATATTCCGATATTATTCCTTTAGACTTCACTGGTCTACTTGATAAGAAATTCATCTCATCAACAATTACATCTCTGACTTTTACAAACTTTTCATCTACCACATCCCACACCTTATAACCATTCGGTTCATAGCCAACCAAGATCCCTTTTAAGGATTTTTCATCAAACTTGGTTTTCCTTGTTTTGTTATGAAAATAAACAGTGGAACCGAAAATCTTTAAATATTTCAATTGAGGCTTCTGATTGTGCCACAACTCAAATGGTGTGTTTGCTATTTTCAGTGCTTTGGTGGGACTGATATTAATTAAATAAGTAGCAGTAAGCACAGCCTCACCCCAGAATGTTTTATCTAATTTCGCACCAGATATCATAGCGCGACTGCGTTCTGTAATTGATCTTATCATTCTTTCAGCAACACCATTCAAAGCTGGTGTATGGGGCACTGTTAAGGCGAAGGGATAGGCAAATGACCTTGCCCGTTCGTGACGTGGCAAGCAGTCCGATCAACGCGACATCTGTTAAATAATCGACGCGTGAACTCGATGCGAATGGGCGCGTGCTGATGGATTGAAATATTGCACTGCGATGTTAGTAGATGGCGCTTGCTTTAGTTTTCCGATTGCCTACACAGACACAGCATAATGTTCAAATCAGATTTTGCAAAAATAATAAAAAAAAAAAAAAATTCGGCATTCGTAACGTGGCCTTTAAGGTCTTATTACCTTGGGCTCTGTCTGCTCCGCAAGGAATAGAGACGTTATTTATGTATGTATGTATGTGATATAATACATGAGAAAGTTTGTGACGATGTGAGTGAGTGTGTATGTATGTTTGTTTCTTCTTCAAGCTACAACAACTTGATGAATGGATGAAATTTAGAACGAAGACAGTTGGTACCCTAGATTAAAACAGGCTACTTTTTATCCCAGAAAAATGCAGTTTCCGCGGGATAGTGATGAACGTGACGTCAAAGGTGTCCAGAGTCTGTTTAGAGTCGCAACGTAAATTATTATTGCAGAATAAAGTAAAACTTGAACGTGTGCGGGAAAGATACAGAATAAGGCATGGTTTTTCCAATGATTATCTTCAAAACCGATATCCGAGGGTCCGAGAGGTCCCCAAACATAAATCCGTTATCAAAAATGAAAAAGGTGGCCGCCATTTTGAATTCTTTAAGTTTTGGACCGATTATTTTCAAAATCGATATCTGAGGGTCCGAGTGGTCGTGAAACACAAATCTGCTATCGAAAATGAAAAAACTGGCCGCCATTTTGAAATCTTTAGTTTACCGACCGATTGATTTCAAAATCGATATCTGAGAATCCGAGTTGTCTCCAAACATGAATCCGTTTTTAAAAATGAAAAAAGTGGCCGCCATTTTGAAATCTTTAAGTTTTGGACCGAATATTTTCAAAATCGATATCTAAGGGTCCGAGTGGTCGTGAAACACAAATCTGCTATCAAAAATGAAGAAACTGGCCGCCATTTTGAAATCTTTAGTTTACCGACCGATTGATTTCAAAATCGATATCTGAGAATCCGAGTTGTTTCCAAACACGTATCCGTTATCAAAAATGACAAAAGTGGTCGCCATTTTGAAATCTTTAGTTTTTGGACCGATTATTTTCAAAACCGATATCTGAGGGTCCGAGAGCTCCCCAAACATAAATCCGTTATCAAAAATGAAAAAAGTGGCCGCCATTTTGAAATCTTTAAGTTTTGGACCGATTATTTTCAAAATCGATATCTGAGAATCCGAGTGGTCGTCAAACACAATTCTACTATCGAAAATGAAAAAACTGGCCGCCATTTTGAATTCTTTACTTTTTGAACCGATTGTTTTCAAATTCGATATCTGAGGATCCAGGTGGTCCCCAAACATGAATCCGTTTTTAAAAATGAAAAAAGTAGCCGCCATTTTGAAAACTTTTGTTTTCCGACCGATTGATTTCAAAATCGATATCTGAGGATCCGAGTTTTATTTTATTTATTTATTTATTTATTGAAATGGGAAACAAACAGCATCCAATTACACGTATAGTTAAATGAATATAGTAAATACATAAGCCAAAACAGTTTCCACTTATAAATCATACATGTATTTGCTCGAAAAGCAACCTCTACACAAAAAAGGACCAAAAAATAATATTTCTAACTATAGACCAATTGCCCTAATACCTGTTCTGGCTAAAGTTTTTGAGAAACTCATGCATACAAGACTTGTGAAGTTTGCTGATAAATATAAATTATTTTCGGAGAGACAACATGGTTTTAGAGCAAATAGGTCTACTACCACTGCAACCTTTACACTGCTTAAGGATGTTGTAAACTGGGTGGACAAAGGACAACACGCTGTTGTTCTCTGGACATGACAAAGGCATTCGATTTAGTCGCCCACAAGAAACTTTTGTCAAAACTAGATCGCTATGGATTACGTGGCAATATACTTTGCTGGTTTGAGTCATACCTAAATCAAAGAACTCAGTGCACAGAAATTGTCAGGAAGGAAGGAACATCTCTAGTCAATTATAGGTCTAATTATAGAGTAAACAATTTCGGTGTGCCTCAAGGGAGTGTGTTGGGCCCACTATTATTTTCATTTTACATAAACGACCTGCCAAGTTCTGTGGATTTTCCTTCCGTATTATTCGCAGACGACACCTCCATTATGATACCATGTACAAATATGCAAACGTTTGAGAGTGACATTAATGGGGCCATGAATACGATAGTCAAGTGGATGGAAAGTAATAATCTATCAATTAACGTTAACAAAACGAAGTATTTACAATTTAGAACATGTAGACGACAAAGTTTAAAGTTAAATGTCACTTGTCGAGGAGATCCTATCACCGAAGAACAAAATATCAAATTTCTCGGAATCGATTTGGACGAATTCTTAAATTTCAAAATTCAAGTTAAAAATGTTTGTAGCAAGATAAATAGATTCATTTATCCATTGAGAAAACTAAGACAAACAGTGTCACTAGAATCAGCACTATTAGCATATCATGGCTATGTTATGTCCACACTTAGATACGGTATAATTATATGGGGGCACTCTGTAGTGGCGAGCAAACCCTTCCTAATGCAAAAAAAATGTATAAGAGCTATGTTTTCACTAAAACCGATGATGTCATGTAAGCCGGTAATGCGGAGTAATAAACTTTTAACTCTGCCTTCTATGTACATTTTTGAAGTGGCGGTGTTTGTACGACTAAATGAGCGTCATTTTAGAAGAAACCATGAAATGATCAGCTACAACGATCGTTTCTCTAGACAGCGCAACCTATTGTTTTTGCCAAAACGTTGTCTCAAACAAACTGCTCGAAGCCCTTTTTATATGTGTATAAAAATTTATAATAAATTACCTTTAGACATCAAGGAGCTTCCATTAAATTCATTTAGAAGAAAATTGTTTTTATGGCTTTGTGACATGTGTTTCTACTCTGTAAATGAATATTTAAATCTTTGACATGACAATTATTATTTATAAGACTTATGCAATGTAAATTAATTTAATCCATTTTGACATTAAGAACTAAACAGCCAATTTTAGGTATTGATTTTTTGACATAATCTTAAATATGTATCTAATATAATTTAAGTGAGTGACTTTCTTGTCATTTCAATTTATTAATTACGCATAAAGTACTCTAAAGCAGTATGGCTGATCTCAATTATTTCAAATGTTCACCAATATGTATGCAACCTGTACTCAGCAAATAAAATCATTTCATTTCATTTCATTTCATTTCATTTCATTTCAAAGTAAGACATGCCAAATCAATTTTGAATTTTAATTATAAATTAGAATATTAAGAAAAAGAAAACAAAATACAATTTAGGAAAACAAAAGACAATAATATTGGAATAGTACCAAACGGCACCTGAGCTCAAAAAAAAAAAAACATCTACAGAGACACCGGTTTTCTAATCCAAAATTCCTCTCCTGATTGCAGAAGCAAATTTACGATGGTTGAGTTGAAACAAATCAATATTAAAGTATTTTTCATTATAAATTTTGCACGCTCTTGCCAACCATTTGTTACCTACATATTTAGTGCGACTGAAAGGCACTGAGAACAGACGAGTGGACCGAGTTCGAAAGCTCGGGCATCTAAATGAAACCTTGCTCAGAAGATCTTGGGAATCAATTAAATTATTTAGTAATTTATACAAAAACGCGATATCTTTTTTCTCTCTTCGCAGTTCAAGAGACTCGACATTTTTGTATTCGAAGTGCTTAAATTTGTACTTCATTCTTTTAATAAATTTATTTTGTATTCGTTCTATAGAATCGATATGCACTGAAAAGTGTTGTCTCCAAACACGTATACGTTATCAAAAATGACAAAAGTGGCCGCCATTTTGAAATGTTTAGTTTTCAGACCGATTATTAACCGATATCTGAGGGTCCGAGAGGTCCCCAAACATAAATCTGTTTTTAAAAATGAAAAAAGTGGCCGCCATTTTGAATTCTTTACTTTCTAGACCAATTGTTTTCAAAATCGATATCTGAGGATCCGAGTGGTCCCCAACCATGAATCCGTTTTTATAAATGAAAAAACTGGCCGCCATTTATCAACCCGTTATCAAAAATGGAAAAAGTGGCCGCCAGCTCAGATATCGATTTTGAAAACAATCTGTTCAAAAACTAAACATTTCAAAATGATGATGACTTTTCTATTTTGTATAACGGATACGTGTTTGGGAACCACTCAGATCGTAAGATATCGATTTTGAAAACAATCGGTACAAAACTAGTTTTTAAAATGGTGGACACCTTTTTTTATTTTTAAAAACGGATTCTTGTTTGGGGACCACTCGGATCCTCAGATATCGATTTTGAAAACATTTGGTCCAAAAAGTACAGAATTCAAAATGGCGGCCAGTTTTTTTTATTTTCGATAGCAGATTTGTGTTTGATGACCACTCGGACCCTCATATATCGATTTTAAAAATAATCGATCCAAAATTTAAAGATTTCAAAATGGCGGCCACTTTTTTCATTTTTAAAAACAGATTTATGTTTGGGGACCTCTCGGACCCTCAGATATCGGTTTTGAAAATAATCGGTCCGAAAACTAAATATTTCAAAATGGCGGCCACTTTTGTCATTTTTGATAACGTATACGTGTTTGGAGACAACTCGGATCCTCAGATATCGATTTTGAAATCAATCGGTCGGAAAACTAAAGATTTCAAAATGTCGGCCAGTTTTTTCATTTTTGATAGCAGATTTGTGTTTCACGACCACTCAGACCCTTAGATATCGATTTTGAAAAAATTCGGACCAAAACTTAAAGATTTCAAAATGGCGGCCACTTTTTTCATTTTTAAAAACGGATTCATGTTTGGGGACCTCTCGGACCCTCAGATATCGGTTTTGAAAATAATCGGCCCAAAACTTAAAGATTTCAAAATGGCGGCCACTTTTTTCATTTTTGATAATGGATTTATGTTTGGGGAGCTCTCGGACCCTCAGATATCGGTTTTGAAAATAATCGGTCCAAAAACTAAGGATTTCAAAATGGCGGCCACTTTTGTCATTTTTGATAACGGATACGTGTTTGGAGACAACTCGGATTCTCAGATATTAATTTTGAAATCAATCGGTCGGTAAACTAAAGATTTCAAAATGGCGGCCAGTTTTTTCATTTATAAAAACGGATTCATGTTTGGGGACCACTCGGATCCTCAGATATCGATTTTGAAAACAATTGGTCTAGAAAGTAAAGAATTCAAAATGGTGGCCAGTTTTTCATTTTCGGTAGCAGATTTGTGTTTGGCAACCACTCGGACCCTCAGATATCGATTTTGAAAATAATCGGCCCAAAACTTAAAGATTTCAAAATGGCGGCCACTTTTTTCATTTTTGATAACGGATTTATGTTTGGGGAGCTCTTGGACCCTCAGATATCGGTTTTGAAAATAATCGGTCCAAAAACTAAAGATTTCAAAATGGCGGCCACTTCTGTCATTTTTGATAACGGATACGTGTTTGGAGACAACTCGGATTCTCAGATATCGATTTTGAAATCAATCGGTCGGTAAACTAAAGATTTCAAAATGGCGGCCAGTTTTTTCATTTTTGATAGCAGATTTGTGTTTCACGACCACTCGAACCCTTAGATATCGATTTTGATAATATTCGGTCCAAAACTTAAAGATTTCAAAATGGCGGCCACTTTTTTAATTTTTAAAAACGGATTCATGTTTGGGGACCACTCGGATCCTCAGATATCGATTTTGAAAACAATTGGCCCAAAACTTAAAAATTTCAAAATGGCGGCCACTTTTTACATTTTTGATAACGGATTTATGTTTGGGGAGCTCTCGGACCCTCAGATATCGGTTTTGAAAATAATCGGTCCAAAAACTAAAGATTTCAAAATGGCGGCCACTTTTGTCGATTTTGATAACGGATACGTGTTTGGAGACAACTCGGATTCTCAGATATCGATTTTGAAATCAATCGGTCGGTAAACTAAAGATTTCAAAATGGCGGCCAGTTTTATCATTTTTGATAGCAGATTTGTGTTTCACGACCACTCGAACCCTTAGATATCGATTTTGATAATATTCGGTCCAAAAATTAAAGATTTCAAAATGGCGGCCACTTTTTTAATTTTTAAAAACGGATTCATGTTTGGGGACCACTCGGATCCTCAGATATCGATTTTGAAAACAATTGGTCTAGAAAGTAAAGAATTCAAAATGGTGGCCAGTTTTTTCATTTTCGGTAGCAGATTTTTGTTTGACAACCACTCGGACCCTCAGATATCGATTTTGAAAATAATCGGCCCAAAACTTAAAGATTTCAAAATGACGGCCACTTTTTTCATTTTTGATAACGGATTTATGTTTGGGGACCTCTCGGACCCTCAGATATCAGTTTTGAAAATAATCGGCCCAAAACTTAAAGATTTCAAAATGGCGGCCACTTTTTTCATTTTTGATAACGGATTTATGTTTGGGGAGCTCTCGGACCCTCAGATATCGGTTTTGAAAATAATCGGTCCAAAAACTAAAGATTTCAAAATGGCGACCACTTTTGTCATTTTTGATAACGGATACGTGTTTGGAGACAACTCGGATTCTCAGATATCGATTTTGAAATCAATCGGTCGGTAAACTAAAGATTTCAAAATGGCGGCCAGTTTTTTCATTTTTGATAGCAGATTTGTGTTTCACGACCACTCGGACCCTTAGATATCGATTTTGAAAATATTCGGTCCAAAAAGTAAAGAATTCAAAATGGCGGCCAGTTTTTTCATTTTCGGTAGCAGATTTGTGTTTGACGACCACTCGGACCCTCAGATATCGATTTTGAAAATAATCGGCCCAAAACTTAAAGATTTCAAAATAGCAGCCACTTTTGTCATTTCTGATAACGGATACGTGTTTGGAGACAACTCGGATCCTCAGATATCGATTTTGAAATTAATCGGTCGAAAAACTAAAGATTTCAATATGGCGGTCTTTTTTATTTTGATAACGGATCGATGCTTGGGAACCACTTTGACCTTCAGATATCTTTTTTTCTTCTTTCTAATGATAGACTATACATTGGAGTACTACTTGCCTCATTATCAAAATTTTTCATGCAGTAATTCCAACCAAAATCCTATTTCCCATGCTTGTTCGCTAAACAGCAAGTAAGTATCAAACCAACCTGCCACTAAGTTCCCAAAAAACGGATTGAAAATAATAACTTTTAACTTAATATAGGTATTATACGTGCGAAGCGAACGAGTACGACTTTTTGAAGCACTGTTTCGCGCCTATTCTGTGACTCAAACAACATGCTTAGCCAAACCAATATGAAAAAACGCGAAGCGAATATTGGCAACGTCGCGTCGCTTACGCACTGCCGCCACCGAGCGAACATGCAACGTTGCTTTTTCCTTATTATTTTCATACGTCTTATCCAAATTATTTTTTTATTTATTTATCTATTATTTTTTTATTATTTTTTTATGAACATTTTTGGTTTTATCTTAATAATTTATTTCATTGTATTATCTTTTAAACATTTTTTTGGTTTCCGAATTTTTTTGTACATTGAAAAGCGCCTGATTGAATGTGCGGGCAAATATTGCGTTCGCCCTTTTCACAGGATCAGGGCAGTACTACTCTCTAAAGCCTTATTTGTTGGCTAATTGAAGCAAACGCACCGCGGAATTTTAATTATGAGTTACTAGAGTCACCTCGTCGAGATTGGTAGCAAACAGATTGGTTTCACCCGAGCAAACCGTGCACAAAATATTTTCGAGACTCTTAGAGCAAACGAATTTTTGTACTAACTACGACATTAAGGAATATGTTTTCACCGGTGAATTCTAATTCAAGACATGTTTTATAGAATGTGCAGTTTTCAAAACTCCAAATTGTGTATTATCGCCATAAAACATGCACAAAAACAACCAATTTATGAGCTTTTGCCTATCCCTTCGCCTTAAGTGGTAGCTAATACCTTTTTGCACACAGTACTCTTTCATTTCCTTTGATAAATATTCACCACCATTATCACAGTACAAATTGACAACTCTCGAACCAAAATGAACTTCACACTTTCCTACATAATCTCGAAAAGCAACAAAAACTTCTGATTTATGAGTTATTAAGTATGTTGCACAGTAGTGGGTATACTCATCAACAAAGATAACGAAATAGTTTTTGCCGTCAAGTGTTGTAGGAGTGATGGGACCACACACGTCACTGTGCACGTTAAATAAAGGTCGTTGCACTATTTTAGATTTCGATTTATTAAATGGCAAACATGCTTGTTTTCCATTTATACAAGCTTCACATAACTTGTCGACAGGTGAAATATGTTTTATTGTTTCAATATCACGAAACATTTGTTTGTTTTTAATTTCTAAAAACTTAGATTTGCCAATATGACCTAATCTTTGATGCCATAAATCATAGTTTTTATTTTTATTTACGACTTTATTTAACGAGCAGTCAGTGTTATAAGCATATTTATTTAGTATAAAGTTAATGCCAATTAAATTGTTCAAACACTCACCCTTTATTACCATCTTACCATCTTTGTAGATTTTGACATCGCCGTTCATGTCAAAAACAACCGTCATTCCCGCCTGTTGCATCTTTTTAACAGACAACAGATTGTATGGAATATCTGAGCAGAAAAGAACATCCTGTATTACTCCTTCGCTTCCAGTGTTGCTTATCACTGGTAAGTCGCCCTTTTTTGTCGCTGTTATGAATGTTCCATTCTTCGCAACAGATATCTTTATTGGCGTTTCTAGTCTCTTGAAATGTTCTGACAAATCTTGTCTATTTATTAGGTGATCAGACGCTCCGGAATCCAGAACAAAAGTGATACCATCTTGATTTTGATTATCACTACAGTTTTCTCCTGTCATGAAGGCAAAACCTGACATGTTGCAATCTCCATCTGCAACGTTTACTGTTTTGATCGTTCTATTATTAGGGTGTTCTCTTGTAGTAGCGTTTTTATTGTAGTTACAGTTTTTCTGCAGGTGGCCCTTCCTTCCGCAACAATGGCACTTCATCTTTTGCAATTTATTTCTAATTTTATGTGAATTCTTCAGAAAATTTTGTATCTGGAATCTGTTTTTACTATTATGTCTCGCTCTCCAAGTTTCAGCCTGCAAAACCTTCATACTAGTGTCTCGATTCTCATTTGCTAATTTGATTTCTTGATCAAGAAGCCTTGTTTTGACAAAAGTCAAAGACAATATGTCTTCTGCCAACGTCTCTATGGCTGAAATGACTCCATCATACGACTTGGGAAGAGTCATGAAGAGATGGGTGATTTTATCTGCTTCTTCTAATCTAGCGCCAGCTGCCAATAAGTCACTAATTAAAGTGTCAAAAGTTTGGAAATGTTTCATTCATCAAACTCTCTTGACCTTGTAACTTTAAATTTAAAAGTTGTTTTCTCAAAGCTAATTGAGTAGCTATACTTTTTCTTTCATATATACTGTCTAATTTGTTTAAAGTTTCTCTCGCAGTACTATCTTCACTAGTCAATCCCAATAATGAATCTGACAAATATTCAACTAACGTATTTTTTGCCACTTTGTCTTGTGCAATCCATTCATTGTCTCGCTGTACGGGAGGTTCATTGTCTATCAGTCTTATCAGACCAAGTTCACTTAACAAATTGCGTATTCTAAGCTTCCAAATACTGTATTTCTCCCCATCAAATTGTTTGATATTTCTCTTGATTATAGTACCATCCATTTTAAATAGTCACTAGATTTATCACTAAAAGGCACTTATTTTACTTTAACTTACTGGCACAGTTTTTATTGTCACTTCACTTAATTACACAGAATTTAACTTTATTTTAATACTGGGCCCATAACCTATTGGGCAGTGGTTTAAATAAAAGTTCACTTTAGTAGTAAATTATATGTATATTTCCAATATACTTTTAGGAGAGGTGTGTCTACTCGGTATAGCAGTTCTTAATAGACTAAAATATGAAACAGTGCTATGAAGCAAGTTCATAATCCACTTAAAAGCATTATTTACATTAACAATGAGAGAGAAGGACTTATACATAAATAAGTATAAGTTAGAGTGAAATGGATTTGTTTTGGTATTGCATTCCAACTCCAACATATCCTTCATTTATAATCAAAGTTGTTTACCAAGGGCTGTTAATCTGAGTGCATGCTTTCAGCGCTTAGCTAAGACGATTGCGAGTGTAAAATTTATAGGCTTTCGTTTTATGTGATGGAATTTTATAGTAGTTTCTTTTAATGCCTTTTGCAGTACATAGTAAGTGGCTGTAGAGTGACTTGAAACATGGATGGATACTTGGGCCAATATTATGTTCAGAACATGGGAGCTCATAAGTAGTAAGTAACCATTTTAGCCAAAGTAAGTACTTAAATACGTTGGTACTACGTGCTTTTGAGTGAGATTTATGAAGACAATTTACCAATTAAAAAAGCAGTTTCAAAAGAACTGTTTGATTGTAAAAGTCGAATATAAAAATTGTGATTCTTGGTTTCCGAAATTGCAACATTGCGACATTTGTTATGGTATTTACATTCTTACCTGTCCTATTTGGTAAACAAAATTCTAACCTCAATGTGCAAATTTTTGTCAAGAATAAGGTGTATTATGTTATCAAATAAACCTGAGGCAATATTTTGTACATAATTTTGCCGATATTTTATCTGCAGTTTCTTCATTTACGATGAAATAGTTAAAAAATAACAAAAATGAGACGTTTTGAACGTTCAAAATTTTGTTTACCCAATAGGACAGGTAAGAATGAAAAGACTCCTAACTCTTATACTATTTAATCCAGTTGAGTACTTAACTAAATACCTATTGTTTTCAAATTAATTGACTTATTTAAGCTCAATACTAACATTTCCCCATACCGAAATAGGATTAACCGCAAATGTGCTCGTGTAAATCGGAGCATTAATGGCAGCCAGTAAAGCGGTTCACATCTCATTGCCCTCGAGCCAGAACCAAAGGGAATTAGGATCGAGACCTCTGCTTGCGCATACGCCGTTTTGTCGCAGAACGTGGAGATAGGTCAGCGACCCCGGTCGTACTTTGTTTGTCAATGATGTGTTGCCGTCTCGCGTTTCGGTTTTGACAGCTAGTGGTTTGAAATATGGTTGTTTTAGAGGATAGATATTTTGGGAATATTCTTACAGGCTTGAGTGCTATAAGGCGTGGATATTCCGATTTCTTCTGGAATGTATTGTATCAATCCCAAAGGGATGTACTACGTAACTAGATATTTAATAGTTTTATTTTGGAAAACATCGTGAGGAAACATCTGCGAAGCAATTCAATTGTATGTGTGAAGTTCCCAATCCGCACTGAGCCCGCGCGGGAACTTTAGCCTTTCGTTCTGAAAGGAGGCCTATGAACAGTACTGGGACGAATATAGGATATAATGATGATGATGTTTTGTTTGGAATACTAGCTCATTAGACTGCAATCCGGGTTGTAATGATCACTCGAACTAAACAATCCGTTGTGCATATATCTCAGTGTGTGTCAATTGTATTTATTTTATGTTTACCTATTTTGCACCATAAAGAGTTTAATGCATACATTACATACATATCTAAATTGTAAAAGCAAACTTCAATAATGTAGCTAATAAAAATGCTAAGCCGGATTAGATGAAATTACAGCGTTGATAGCCTGTACAATATCACCTAAATTACATCATCGCATCGTCGAGCGAAATGCTGGCAGGATCCGTCTACTTCAATACTCTATGAATGAAATTATACCTAACAGACACACGGTACACAGATCTGATGCAGTATGACATAAACTTAAATTTCGATAGTGTATATTAATGGACTAATTCTACATGGAGCTTCTGCACGCGACTTCGTCCATGTAGAATTAGACTTAAGAAAGTATTATACATATAAACCTTCTTGTATCACCCTATCTATTAAAAAACCGCATCAAAATCCGTTGCTTAGTTTTAAAGATCTAAGCATACATTGGGAAAAACAGCGGAAAGCGACTTTGTTTTTATACTATGTAGTGAATTAGTGATAGTGATATATGGAATATTTCACAGTGAGGTATGCTTCGTGATTTTTTGAAGACAAGAAGGATCGGTAATTTAGAATTCAAGAAATCCAACAGACGGCATTATATTTTCTACGAGCAAAAAAAATGTTGTTTTTGTGTTCCGTAATCACAACTCAGATATATAATGTATTTTTCACACCACTTGCTCGACAATGGCTAATTATATAGCATGTAAACCTTACTCAAAGTAACTCATTATAGCCCTTGGCTCTAGCCGGGTAATAATATTGTACTGAATTTCATTATAACCCGCCGGTTAGTAATATGAATCTCACTTGTCTTAGTTCTTATTGTTATACACTTAAAGTCTAATTTCGTAAAAATCCCACGGCTCCGAAAATCGAGATGGCCATGCCACCCGACCCGCCGCAGCGCCACCACCACCGAAACAAATTTCAAATAAAACAAAAGCCGCGAGCCTTTGCTGACGCTGTAATTACAGTTGTACGCATTAGAACTGCTAAGATTCCAAATAAAAATATTACTTATAATTTTTTACTTTTAATTCTGTTTTACTGTTGTTTTAATTAAATTCTTTTTCTAGTTGCCTTGGTTTTTATTGTCTCGCAAAAGGTGAGAATGTATTTTCATGTAACCTGTAAAATTATTTGTTTTTTTTTACAGACATTGTTTTTAAGTATTCCTATTGTATTCTTCGTTAAATAGATGACTATGGATTTTTTGAAATCTAAAAAAGTATTCCGTGACTTAAAAGTTCTAGAACGGTCTAGTGTGCTACCGTGCAGACACTCAATTGCGCATTGCTCAGGCTGCCAGAAATTATGTTTAGTTTATGTCTTACTGTTTAAAATACTACGAGTGTGTCGCTATGGCTGTATAATGGAGACGAGCATGGTTGCTAATGGCGACCGCCTCCAATCGATACTCGATACGCGTGTGCGCGGAAAATTATCCTGTTTATAAACTACATACGGATTTATCTCTATGGGAATACGTGCGAAATAGTCTGCATCATTTTAATGTCACTGTATTTGCTAGTTTAACTCACAATTTAATAAAATTGCTCATAATTTTAGCACCGTTTTAATTTTGGAGTTAATGCAAAAAATAATCATAATCATAATAGACAAATGAAACTTAAAATTCACATTCTATGTACCCACTCTGTAAGGGATAAAGACGTGATTTATGTATGTATGTAGGTATGTATCTATACCTGCTTTACTTACTTACAATTTAAAACGGGACGGGTTTTGTTAAGTAGGTGCTCATAAATCATATTTTCTAGATTCATCAGATATGAAAACTAGCTTGAGTTGGTCAGGTAATCACCTATTACTTTATTTAGTGTACTCAGGGTGTGGTCTGCTCATAATTTGCAAATCACTTTCTCTATTGCACCTGATAAGTAGTCTGTCATACAACTTCTGTCATAAACTTATTATAAGCGGAAACGAAGTTAATTGAGTTAAAATTACACATTCTATGCTTAGGCATGATGTAGATGGTGTGAATTAATTAAGTACTCTTGCTGTGGCACCTGGCATATATACTTCGTAAGGTAAACAATCTTGAAATGTTTTTTTTTTATTGAAAAACATTAAAAATGCGTACTTAATTAAGGAGAACATAATATATAATCCATAGTCAAACAAATCACTATATCCCAAGGGTTGTGAATTGTAAGGGTGCGACCACACCGTCGCTTAGAAAACGGTGACATTACGGAATCGCAACAAAATGTATGAAGAAACGGTGAGAAAACGTGACGCATAAGACACGTCACTGCGTATACGCGGCGGTTTGGTAGCACCCCTAACTTGATGTTATTTATTTTAAAGAAGTGTTTTTCATCGAAAAGAAATGTCAAGATTGTTTATCTTCTTTTTAATATGAAAAAATTAATCATGGCGTGTATCAAGATTAACTCCTTATCCATAAACGCTTGTCTCTTTCCGTGAATGGTTTCTGTCCGCTGGGATATTTCTTCGTATCATGAGGTGAATCAAGACTGGATATTTGCTAATTGGGATGGGATAGAGTTCAGGGGCCTTACCATGACGTCTTAATGCGTTTCAGTTTAGGTTCGCTCGCTGTCAGATTCATACTAAAAGTGACACTAAAACTTCAATTCAATTCAATTTTTAAAAAGAGATAGCGCCATCGATACTGTCGATGATTCCGCCAATGTCGAGGTTGAAGAAGACAGTGTCGTTATTTATTTAACCGTTGTTCGGTGGCTTTGATGTACGGTAGCGGAACTCAGTTGAGAATTTAAAACAGACAACACATACATTGATTTTGTTAGACTACCTACAAGAATAATTTGTTAATTTTAATAAATTTACATAATCAGCTAAAACTTGAAATGAGTCGGAATTAGGACGTCATGGTAAGGCCCCTGCAACAGGAACGAACTCGTGGACATAAACTAATAATTATGATTTGTGTAAGTCGTATAACGGTTTATCTTAAACGTTTATACGGAGCACGTTCTGCATCCCCTGCACTGAAAAAAAAGATAGGTTGGATTTACCAGATTCCTCGTATATTGTACCAAAGTCGACAGTTGAATTCGGTCCTATCACGAATTGTTGTTAATTTTACCAAACAAAAATTGTTGGTGTTTTACCAAATTAATATGGTAGTTTTTTACTAAAGTTTTTAAGTAGAATGTTGTTTTTACCAAAGTACTTTAGTAGAGTTTTAATCACTAAGTTTGGTACAAACAACTAAAAACTTTAGTAAAAAAGTACCATATTAATTTGGTAAAACACTAACAATTTTTGTTTGGTAAAATCAACAACAATTCGTGATAGGACCGAAATCAACTGTCTACTTTGGTAAAATATTTGGTAGAATTAACCAAACTTATCTTGTAGTTTTAATCGAGTTTTAATCACTAAGTTTGGTACAAACAACTAAAAACTTTAGTAAACAAGTACCATATTAATTTGGTAAAACACTAACAATTTTTGTTTGGTAAAATCAACAACAATTCGTGATAGGACCGAAATCAACTGTCTACTTTGGTAAAATATTTGGTAGAATTAACCAAACTTATCTTGTAGTGTAATTATTTACCAGATTTATATTGTTAAATTGAATCGCCAAATTTATGCTGTTGTTCACATCAAAGTTAGGTTAGTATAATCTACTAGATTATAAGTTTTCGTTTGGGAATTATTTACTAGTTTTATATTGTTGAATTACCAAATTTATGTTGTTGTTTTCATCAAAGTTAGGTTAGTATAATCTACTAGATTATCAGTATTAGTTTAGTAATTATTTACCAGATTTATGCTGTTGTTCACATCAAAGTTAAGGTTAGTAGAATCTACTAGACGAGCATAATACATTTTACCAAATTAAGTTATGTATCATGTACCATGTGTGTTTTGTATTTTTTACTAAATATAGTTTGGTATTACCTACCATATGTATCTTGTATATTTTACTAAATATAATCTGATATTTTTTACCAGATTGTTAGAAGTAATTTTCACCAAATTTAGTTTGGTATTATCTATTATATTTTTCATGTAGTTTTTATCAAAGTAAATTTAGTTCAATCTGCCAAACGAGTTTTGTAGATCTTACCAAATATAAAAAGTATTACTTACCATGTGTATTTTGTATTTACTACCAAATGTACTTTGGTATTATCCACCAGATTTGTCCAGAACTGTATAGTAGATTTTATCGTAGATAGTTTGGTATTATGTACCATAATGTATATTGTAGTTATTATCAAACTTTTACTGGTAAAATCTACCAACATTTTATCAGTGTTTGTCTTGTAAATTGTACCGGTCTTAGTATGGTAACACCTACCAAATCATTAGTGTACATTTTACTGATGTTAGTTTGGTTATTTTTACCAAACTAACACTGGTAAAATGTACACTAATGATTTGGTAGATATTAGCCGGTCTTAGTATGGTAACATCTACCAAATCATTAGTGTACATTTTACTGATGTTAGTTTGGTTATTTTTACCAAACTAACACTGGTAAAATGTACACTAATGATTTGGTAGATATTAGCCGGTCTTAGTATGGTAACACCTACCAAATCATTAGTGTACATTTTACTGATGTTAGTTTGGTTATTTTTACCAAACTAACACTGGTAAAATGTACACTAATGATTTGGTAGATATTAGCCGGTCTTAGTATGGTAACACCTACCAAATCATTAGTGTACATTTTACTGATGTTAGTTTGGTTATTTTTACCAAACTAACACTGGTAAAATGTACACTAATGATTTGGTAGATATTAGCCGGTCTTAGTATGGTAACACCTACCAAATCATTAGTGTACATTTTACTGATGTTAGTTTGGTTATTTTTACCAAACTAACACTAGTAAAATATACAAAGCTTATTAAGTAGATATTACCAAATCAGTTTTTTTTTTTCAAAATAATTTTAGGGTGTAGCCCGCCGAAAATTACAAGCTAGAATAGCTACAAAAGAGATAACATTTCAGTTATCCTATATGGCTATTCTAGTTTGGAGATTTCTTGGTACCCATACTCATAGCGACACCCTAAAAGTATTTCAAATAAAAAAACATGACCTAAGAACGATACATAAAAACTTAGTACACTTATCTTTAAAATTGAATATACTTATACAAACACTTCAAAAATGACATAAAAAGGGCTTAATCAAAATTGTGGTTCAAAGTCAAATTAAAAACAGATTTGCTACAGTGTGCTTAGTATTTTTTATTGTAAATAACACAGGATAACTCTCAAGATATGCCAAATTAACAAATACTATAAGTTTTTAATGATTCACGGTTAAGTTCATTCGAAATATTATAAACGGGATGTGAACCGCGATTACCTTTATTGAGCTCCCGATATTTCGATACAGTTGCATGTATCATGGTCACGAGTAGTGATCATGATACATGCAACTGTATCGAAATATCGGGAGCTCAATAAAGGTAATCGCGGTTCACATCCCGTTTATAATATTTCGAATAACAAATACTAATATTAAACATGCTTGATAATTGTTAGTGTGATGGATGGGCCACACAATGGGGACCCATACTCATAGCGACACCCTAAAAGTATTTCAAATAAAAAAACATGACCTAAGAACGATACATAAAAACTTAGTACACTTATCTTTAAAATTGAATATACTTATACAAACACTTCAAAAATGACATAAAAAGGGCTTAATCAAAATTGTGGTTGAAAGTCAAATTAAAAACAGATTTGCTACAGTGTGCTTAGTATTGTTTATTGTAAATAACACAGGATAACTCTCAAGATATGCCAAATTAACAAATACTATAAGAGTTTTTAATGATTCACGGTTAAGTTCATTCGAAATATTATAAACGGGATGTGAACCGCGATTACCTTTATTGAGCTCCCGATATCACTACTCGTGATCATGATACATGCAACTGTATCGAAATATCGGGAGCTCAATAAAGGTAATCGCGGTTCACATCCCGTTTATAATATTTCGAATAACAAATACTAATATTAAACATGCTTGATAATTGTTAGTGTGATGGGCCACACAATGGGGACGCAATAAGAGAGTGTATACTCAACCTACTACTCAATTCTGACATCTTAATTATGTACAAACTTTTTGAAAATTGCTAAAGTAGGAGGTGCCTTTGAGGTTGCGTTTTAAATTTAAGTAAATCTGTTAGTTTTAGATTTAGTTATACATCACAACTAAATATTTTTTTTATATTTCAGATGTAAAGGTTGATTTAGACGAGGACTATTTTCAGCCGCCTAAATTTCGGCGCCTGAAAAAGGCACCGTATAAACACTTTCGGCGCCATTTTTTCGGCACCATACCGCGAAAAAGTGGCGCCGAAAGTGTTTACACGGTGCCTTTTCCAGGCGCCGAAATTTAGGCGCCTGAAAATAGTCCTCGTCTAAATCGACCTTTAGAGACTTCTGCTATTGCGCGGCTATTGGCTTTAAAAGAGTTCCGACAGTGAGAGTACAGTGCCAAGATATAGATGGTAAAAAATCAAAAAGTTTGTACATAATTAAGATGTCAGAATTGTTATCAACTTTTTTAATTAGCATTATAAATACGTACACAGTTCTGACAATAAATAAATTATTATTATTATTATTATTATTATTATTATGTACATATACATACAATATATCAATTTTATTATTATTTTAATTAATAATTTATTAAGGTTCCTAGGTAACTCCACCTAAGTAACAAGGTGGTGTTATTGAACCTTAATTATAAATTAATTTAGTAATAAAATTGATATAAATTGACATTTACCTTTCACAGGTAAGGACCAACGATTGCTAAGTTAGTAGAAGCCTATAGAGCGTTTATGAATAAGGGGGGTATATCTTTAATCAGATTATAACTACGGGTTATCCTTAAGAGGAGTTTAAAGCCATGGCGAGAATAAGATTTTTCATACTAACGGCGATAACGTTTTCCACCCCCTAAACGTTGACCGATTGTTACCGATTTTGTATATTATTTTACCGTTATTTTTATTGGATTTTAATTTTTAAGATCATAGTTTTAATTTAATAATTTCTTTATATTTTTGTCAATGATGTATACTTATTTTTCCCTGGTGATTGTTTAATTGTTTAATATCCATTTTGTTTAGCTCTTACAGCCTGAAACACAGGGTTTCCTAGTGCAGGCATGACTTGTTAACTTAGATTTATAAGGAAACTTTGTTCTTAGTTATAATTTTGTAAAACATTTATGAATAAATTATCATTATCTTTATCTCTTTATTATCTTATCAGAAAACACAACACAAGGCCAGAAAACATACTGTTTATTCGTTGACTTGGAGAAGGATTATGACGGGTGATGAGGAATGAGTTGTGGTCAGCCCGAGACCGACGAGCATGTATGAAGAGATTGATGAATGTGGATGAAGCGAAAGAGGTATGTCAGGATCGCGTAGTAAGTGGAACAAAGTAGTCTCTGCCTACCCCTGTGGGTAAGGCGTGACGGTTTGTATGTATGTATGTATGTATGTATGTAGAAAACACATCTAGGTTTGAACGTTTCGTTTTTCTAAATATTGATTAATTATAAATAGATAATGACTGAAATTTGTTTTGTATGCCAACACTATAACGGAAATCAAATAAAATGTACTTATTAAATTAAAAAAAGAAACGAAATGTACGAAACCTATAATTTGTGTTCTCTGAGAACATATCGAAAATTGGTAAAAATCGGTATACGTTTAAGGGGTGGAAAAGTTATCATAACACCGTTTGTATGGACAGCCATGACTTCAAACTCATCTTAAAACCAACGTCAAAGCATAAGCAAGTCATAAGCACATAAAAAATTACATAAATTTTCAATAGTTACTAAATCTACTGCTTGGTTTTGTTTGTTTTGGTTGGATCCAAATTAAATTTCTTTTAAAATAATGGAAAGTGATTCAGAAGACGACTTAAGGGTGAGTTATTTGGCTGAGTGGGGGCTATCTGAACCCACTATAAAGAAATTTGAAGGTAAGTTATGGCAAAAGAAGCATGAAAGTAGAATAAATGCAGTAGAAATGAAAGCGTTAAGAAGTATATAACCATAGCTACAGAAGCTAAAAAATATATTTAAAAAAAATTGGAGTAATTTTTTTTTTATATATTTTCTATAGGAATGGTAACTGTAATCATTCCTATAGAAAACATAAAAAAAAATACTCCAATTCTTTTTTAGCTTCTATAGCTATGGTTATATACCCCAGTTGATTATTGTTAGGGGCTATCTGATACAACCTGTATACTTATATAAAATAAGAACTTTATTATACATAAAATATTCTTAATGTTTATTCACTATCCCCCTTATTCATAAACGCTCTGTTGGCCTTTGTTAACTCAGCAATCGTCTCCTTATCTGTCAAATTGTCATTTTTTAGAGAAAGCGCTTAATCTTTTGAAATCGATAAAAGCTGCTTCTGACTACATACAATTGATTGAAGAAAATCCAAGTGAAGGTTTGTTATCATTATACTGATCAAAACTTTCATGAATTTCACACAAAACCCGAAACAATTAAAATAGCCATATGAAAATTCTGGCAAACGATACATTTGGAGATAATTAAGCCGACGCGTATTCATCACAACTAAATATTTTTTTTATATTTCAGATGTAAAGGTTGATTTAGACGAGGACTATTTTCAGCCGCCTAAATTTCGGCGCCTGAAAAAGGCACCGTATAAACACTTTCGGCGCCATTTTTTCGGCACCATACCGCGAAAAAGTGGCGCCGAAAGTGTTTACACGGTGCCTTTTCCAGGCGCCGAAATTTAGGCGCCTGAAAATAGTCCTCGTCTAAATCGACCTTTAGAGACTTCTGCTATTGCGCGGCTATTGGCTTTAAAAGAGTTCCGACAGTGAGAGTACAGTGCCAAGATATAGATGGTAAAAAATCAAAAAGTTTGTACATAATTAAGATGTCAGAATTGTTATCAACTTTTTTAATTAGCATTATAAATACGTACACAGTTCTGACAATAAATAAATTATTATTATTATTATTATTATTATTATTATGTACATATACATACAATATATCAATTTTATTATTATTTTAATTAATAATTTATTAAGGTTCCTAGGTAACTCCACCTAAGTAACAAGGTGGTGTTATTGAACCTTAATTATAAATTAATTTAGTAATAAAATTGATATAAATTGACATTTACCTTTCACAGGTAAGGACCAACGATTGCTAAGTTAGTAGAAGCCTATAGAGCGTTTATGAATAAGGGGGTATATCTTTAATCAGATTATAACTACGGGTTATCCTTAAGAGGAGTTTAAAGCCATGGCGAGAATAAGATTTTTCATACTAACGGCGATAACGTTTTCCACCCCCTAAACGTTGACCGATTGTTACCGATTTTGTATATTATTTTACCGTTATTTTTATTGGATTTTAATTTTTAAGATCATAGTTTTAATTTAATAATTTCTTTATATTTTTGTCAATGATGTATACTTATTTTTCCCTGGTGATTGTTTAATTATTTAATATCCATTTTGTTTAGCTCTTACAGCCTGCTTAAAATAATGGAAAGTGATTCAGAAGATGACTTAGGGGTGAGTTATTTGGCTGAGTGGGGGCTATCTGAACCCACTATAAAGAAATTTGAAGGTAAGTTATGGCAAAAGAAGCATGAAAGTAGAATAAATGCAGTAGAAATGAAAGCGTTAAGAAGTATGGAAGGTGTATCATTGAAAGATAGAATAAGGAATAGTGTGATGAGGGAACGTGCTGGTGTAAAAGAAGATATATATAGTGACTAGGATAGGGCGAGTTAAGAGGTCATCGGTGAGATTCAAAAATCGGTTCCCTGTTGTTAAGTATATTAGTTATATAGTTGAATTTCTAATAATTCTATATTTGGTTTTGGCAGACCATAGCCGTTGCACCTAGGCCGAAAGTTGATTAGAAACAAGATACCTAAGCATTTTGCACATTAATTCAAATACTTATACTTAATCGTATTTTTTTTTTTTTTTCAGATCGAATCGGATTTTGAATCCAAATTTAAAGGATCAGAGCTCCTATTATTCAAAAAATGGCCGAATTTTTTAGACAAAGCGCTTAATCTTTTCAAATCAGTAAAAGCTGCTTCTGACTACCGATTGTTATCAATTTTGTATATTATTTTACCGTTATTTTTATTGGATTTTAATTTTTAAGATCATAGTTTTAATTTAATAATTTCTTTATAGTTTTGTCAATGATGTATACTTATTTTTCCCTGGTGATTGTTTAATTGTTTAATATCCATTTTGTTTAGCTCTTACAGCCTGAAACACAGGGTTTCCTAGTGCAGGCATGACTTGTTAACTTAGATTTATAAGGAAACTTTGTTCTTAGTTATAATTTTGTAAAACATTTATGAATAAATTATCTTTATCTTTATCTCTTTATTATCTTATCAGAAAACACAACACAAGGCCTATAATTTGTGTTCTCTGAGAACATATCGAAAATTGGTAAAAATCGGTATACGTTTAAGGGGTGGAAAAGTTATCATAACACCGTTTGTCCGGACAGCCATGACTTCAAACTCATCTTGAAACCAACGTCAAAGCATAAGCAAGCAAGTCATAAGCACATAAAAAATTACATAAATTTTCAATAGTAACTAAATCTACAGTAGGTTTCACCTGTGGCAACAACATGAAGATTAGTTGGAGAAATAATTAAATTTTCTGGTTTTAAGAGCTCCCATGAGTCGTTTTCTCCTTCAATTGAATAAGCTTGAAAATGATCATTAAAACCAGAGCAATTTAATGATTTACACAAGAAATATAAACTCAAAAACGATTTAGAACGAAAAATATTTTGTAATTTAAAAAAATAATAATCGTTTTCGTTCGTAGTAACTATTACCATTCCTGGGTTAAATTTTGTGCCCTTGAAACGTATCCATTCAAAATCACAAGATAAATCAACATCGTCCTTATGACAATTGTTAATGTGCGAAATATCCATATGCAACTCCCGTAAAGTAACTTTGCCTAGTTCCAACCTATCCTCCAATCCCTTTTTAAGATAAATTCTGTTTGCGAATGCTAATTGTTCTTTTATTAACAAAGTTTGGGAAATGTTTTTTCTGGAAGTGATGATATGAGCTGTGTTTTTCATTGTTTTGTGTTTAGCTTCATATCGCATACACCATAATTGCTTTAAGGGGCCCACTTGCTCAATAATATATGGGTAATGCAACATTAAATGGTGCTTCGGTTTTAATGTATCATGAAAAAGTTTAATGTAGTTTTCATGATGTTCCGTGATTAAAGATTCTAACATTTTTACTGTCGGGGCATGTATTACGCTACATAATATAATCTGAACAATTTTCAATAAAATTATTAACAATTGCCACACGGGATCGTCTACAGGAACTAAATCTCCAACTAGTAGAGGAAACAAGTGCACAAACGTCAACATTTCGGAAGCGGACATTTTGAATTTACTGCGAACCAAATGTTCTTGTTTGATGCAAACAGACTTGTCATTAAGTTCTGTAACTGAATAGTCAAATAGTTTTAAGCGATTATTTAGAGTCACTAGATTAAAACAGCGTAATGTTCCGGTGTAATACAAAATAATGTGGGCCAAGTCGTAATGACAAACCCCCTCAAAAATATCGTGCATTATATCTACACTACAGTTATCTACTACGTGAAAGCTAGGAATATTATTAAAACAGCAATATTCATTTATTCCTGTTTCTCTAACATTATCCTGCTCGAGGTCACTATTATAATTTTCCCGATTTCTTAACAGTGCATGATCTGCTTTGGTTTGATACTGCATTACATTTTTGTGACTTCTACATATCCTACAATAGTAATTGCTGCTGAAAGATTTCGAAAATCCGAGAATTGTGTTCAGTCCGAGATTGTCCCCTAATATCATTCCAAGTATAAAATGTATTTTTACATTACCATTTTTAGGGGTATTTAACTCTATACCTTCTTCCTCTAAATATGTTAATTCTTTGATGAGTTCGTAGAATGCTGACTGATTGCCATAAATCTTAAAAGAAGAGTTGTACAACATTGCGACAAACACATTTTCCAGCAATGAAAGATATTCCTGTGGCATAGTAGGGAATTGATAATATACAGCCGATATTGAATGCACACCGGCGTGGCTACCTAAGGGATTATTACATTCGAAATCATCGAAATATATAAAAAACGGACAACAGAGTTGGCCCTCTTTCCTTGCAATTTTTTTTTGAAAAATTAAACTTTGAGCAAAATTCGGAAAATCAACCTCGTTAGGTGTTAGTGTATTTGAAACAAATTTGTAAAAATTAGGTAATTCAAAAATTTTCTTAAATACTGAACGAAGCGGTAATTTGGCGCCCGTACAGCATTTAGGCGCAAGCATTACTGAAGTGTTGACTGTGTTTTCCACAACATTTTCGTTAATTATGTACTTTTCAGGAGCAATGTAGCAATTGATATCTGTTAAGTATTTTATAATTTGATATTCTGTTTGCATATTAACAAAAGGATTTGATATCAATTTATGTATATTATCTATTTCACTTTGATCAAACTCATTACAAATAGGCATTACATGTTTAAAAATGTCACCAATAACTTGTGTAATATGAAGTTGAACATTTTCTAATATTTTAAGAGCAGTTTTCCGGTTAACCCCACCATCACTGTATAATGAAAGCGTTAAAGTAGTAGCAGATTTTTCTAACATACTATGGGCAGTATCCAAAGCGTTCTCACGACAAACATTATTTAGAGGATGATATTCAAAGGATTCACAACAATCTAACAAACTAGGCGTATCTTGTATATTTTCACTTAATGCGCAATCATTTTTAAGGAGATTCTGATTAAAAATTGTTCGTGTGTTCAAATGTTGGGAAATTAAGTGGCGTCTAAAAGACCTTACATTTTGATATTCACGGTCACATTGATACTGTTTGCAGCGATATGTTGCGTTTGAACTTAAGCTATGGTCTTTTAAATGTTCACAAAAATCTTTGTAATCTTCAACTGAAGCGAGACATTTGAAACAAACAAACATTTTGATAAAATGTATATACTTAACAAATTACTTATGTATGGATGTATGTATGTATATCTCTTTATTGTACACAAAACACGGAGTAACAAGTAACTGAACAAAGGCGATAAAATAAGAGACACAAGCCGATATAATGAAGTCCGATATTTTGACAATTTTATAAAAATATTTTTGGAGAAATAGCCAAATTTGGACGGATTTTGCAGGATACTCAGCGTCCAGGCAATGTATTTATATGCTTAACAAATTACCTATGCCAACTCGGAGATAAAACATGAGACACCTGCAAGCTTTTTGTCCGATTTCGTGTCAATTTCATAAAAATATTTTTGCAGAAATAGCCAAATGTGAACAGCTTCTGCAGGATACTCAGCGTCCACACAATAGAATGTTTTAAAGCATACGTCCAGCGCTTTCAGGAGCGTGTCTAATTTGTAAAGGATGTCGTCATACGCAACATAAAAGTCCTTTAGGGCATCGATGGTTGGTCCGACAGCAACAATAATGGGTTGGCACCGTAGACCCTTAGCCATTTGGGCTTTTCGCCGGTAGTCCAGCTGGGTGAGGACTTCGCTTTGGTTCTGGAAATCAGAATGAATTATTTACTTTTATCCGTATTTATTATAATTTCTAGTCAGCGTTGACACTGACTGTTGACTTTTATTGGTTTGGTATCGCAATTATATATATTTATTGAAAGGGGTTCGGAACGTAATTCATATTAATGATCATTCGATGTACAGTCAACGACAAAAGTAAGTGATCAAAATCAACATTTCAAACGGACATGAAAGGTTTTATAGTCGCTTTGCATGTTTGTCTTAACATATAACCGATATATACCGAATATCTGGGTTGTACTCCGAGGTGTCCCATAAATCCGTATTTTATAGATAATCACTTCAATTTGAAACACTACAATGACTAACTGTTTGAATGGCATGTCACTTAGTCCTCAAGGATCGAAATAAATGTGATCACTTACTTATGACACATTGTGTGTTCATTTACTTCTAATAAACTACAAATAGTCAGTAACATTTGACTTATTTAATGTTTATATTATTTTGGGAGGCTAATTTTATTCATCAGTTTCTTTTGCTGTTGACTGTACCACTTTTAATAAAAATAATAAATATTGAAGAGGATCGTTAAGCAATGGCAAAAATTAGTATTTTCAATTTTTTATACAAACTGTGATTACGATTTCCACCTTCCAATTTCTCACACATTGTCAGTCGACACAAAAGGTTGGTTGTAGGTTCCGCTTTTTTCAATATCATTAATAGATTTGATTATATTATTCCTGTTCTAGTGTTTTCATACAAAACAAATTTCAGCCGTAATTTGTTTACTGATGATTAATAAATATTTGAAAAACTAAACGTACACACCTAGATTTTGGTCTGATGACAGTATATCTAAAATTGGTCGAAATGAGTTAACGTTTAGGTGGTGGAATCGTTATCGCCGTGTGTATGGAAAGTAGTCATCTCAAAATAATTTTAAGAGTGAAATTATATACCTTTGCATGAAGAATGAAACTGTTCATAGCTTCTTTTATACTCGGTTTAATGGTTTTTCTTTTACCATCTATATCTTGGCACTGTACTCTCACTGTAGGCACTATTTTATAGCCAATAGCCGCGCAATAGCAGAAGTCTCTAACATCTGAAATATAAAAAAAATATTTAGTTGTGATGAATACGCGTCGGCTTAATTATCTGCAAATGTATCGTTTGCCCGAATTTTCATATGGCTATTTTAATTGTTTCGGGTTTTGTGTGAAATTCATGAAAGTTTTGATCAGTATAATAACAAACCTTCACTTGGATTTTCTTCAATCAATTGTATGTAGTCAGAAGCAGCTTTTACCGATTTGAAAAGATTAAGCGCTTTGTCTAAAAAATTCGGCCATTTTTTGAATAATAGGAGCTCTGATCCTTTAAATTTGGATTCAAAATCCAATTCGATCTAAAAAAAAAAAATACGTTTAAGTATAAGTATTTGAATTAATTTGCAAAATGCTTAGGTATCTTGTTTCTAATCAACTTTCGGCCTAGGTGCAACGGCTATGGTCTGCCAAAACCAAATATAGAATAATTAGAAATTCAACTATATAACTAATATACTTAACAACAGGGAACCGATTTTTGAATCTCACCGATGATCTCTTAACTCACCGGTGACATATTATGTCACTGGTGACTTTTTTGTCACTGTTTATCAAATGTCGTAGTTTTTAATGTCACACCCTATGTACCAACATGCAGATATCTCGCAGTTGTTCGCAGTGTTAGTCATAGACAATCTTTCAGTTACGTCCAATTTTACGCAGATAAGTATAGTGTCGACCTTAATACCGGTTTTTGTTTCTCATACTAAAACTTTGAATATTTATGTAAATCAACTGAGTTAAACCTAAAACGAAACGTAGTGTCGCTCAGTCGCTGTCAGTGTCAGTGTCGTGTTAGTTCCTCTATCGCACGTTAGACGGCGCTACTCGTTCAAGACCATGACTTGCTTACGCTACCGTTAGATCAATGTCAAATTCAAAAAATGTCACGCGGTGAGATATCTACGAGTGGGAGGGGGCACTTTAGGGGGGAAATCCAAAAATCGGTTCCCAGTAAATAGAGTAGCGCGTATCGCCATAGGTATGCAAAGTCCACTATCAACAGCAATCACTAAGATGTATTCACATACTTATGGAAAGCTAATGAAAAGCTTGTAAAAAAAGGGTCACAACTTACCAACTTATATCCGAAACTCAATTTATATGAGGGCCAATCGTTCACGATGTCACGTACGTGTGAATATTTTTCTGACTGTATCTCCTTAAGGCGCAATTTGGAGGTTTTCCTCCAGTTCTCGAGTACTTCGGGCACTGGCTCCTTGTTGTATTTCAGCCAAACTTTTATTTCTTCATATTCTTCGTTAGATACTGGTAAACAATAAATCAAGGTTAGTTATTTATAGCGTACTAGCTGTTGCCAGCGACTTCGTCTGCAAAGAATTCGTTTATCGCTATCCCGCGGGAACTAAGCAATTTTCCGGGATAAAAAGTAGCCTATGTGCTATTCCAGACTTTTCTCTATCTATGTGCCGAATTTCATCCAGATCCGTTGGGCCGCTCTGGCGTGATTGAGTAACAAACAAACATCCATCCATCCATCCATCCATACTTTCGCATTTATAATATTAGTTAGATTAGCGTAACGTTAGTTATATATGTGTAAGAAGTGTAGTGTAATATTATAGTGTATATATGTTTATAAAAGTATACATTTAATCAAGGCGATTGGCTGGCGACTGAACCGATGCGCAGATATTAACTGTCATCGCTAGACTTTTGTGCCGCGGCCTATAACTACTAAAAGCTTCGACCAGAACCCTTTGCTCATCCTAAAGCTAGTGGTCATTTTAAGGGTGCCGTAACCAAATTGCAAAAACGCAACTCTAATAGTTTCATCATGTCCGTCTGTCTGTCAGTTTGTCACAACCAATTTATTTTTAGGCGTGTTCGGTGAACCGCGCTTTAAAATTGTGTACCGAGTACTTTCTTACTGTGAAGCTAATCAGCAACTAGCCTTCGGATGTGTTAAGGGTTTTTCTGGATCTGCTGATAGGTATGTTTGTGTAAGTAGATAAATAATTTTAACAACATAATGTTCAAATATATACCACCTTGACCTTCATCTCCTGTTTGCAACACCGTGTCGGGCTCGGGCGGTACGTCCTTTCTACTTTTGGCGATCACACCACTCTTCCGTAGCAGTCGTTTATGATTGTTATATTTATCCACTAGTTTTCCTCTTGCAAGTATATATTTATTGCTGCCAAACTTTTGGCTCCGAATATAGTAGGTCTCCTAGGAAAATATATTTTTTATTAGCTATAGGTATTGTACAGTTAAGTGCAAAAATATGTGTATCAATGCAACGCTTCAAAAATATGTACCACACGCTCTTATTCCAAAACAATACTATCGTGGGACATATTTTTGAGAAGTTCGCATAGATACTTATTTTTGCATTTGACCATACTAGGATACAATTGTACCAAGTGAATGCATCTGATATCTACCAAAATCTGCACCTTATGTCCTCAGCGAGCGACTGAACTAAAAACCATGTGATGTAAAGTAACAATGCTTCCGGTGGGACACGCCATCGTAATTCGCTGCTAATACAACTAACTACAGCATCTATCTACTCACCCAACTGCAAACACTAGGTACGTAAAACATGAATACAGTAAATATCTTGTATTGCAATATATATATTTATATACCTACCAAGGATGATATGTAGTTCAATTCGTGAATGTAGATGGCGCTGACAGATAGCCCGAGGCGTTTAAAGCAAAAGACTAAGTACTGATATTTCATATCACTGCAAATGTATTTCTATTAAAATAATAATAAATTTGCAGTAATATACAATATCAGTAAGTCTTATTGTTTTGTTTTCTATCCCACGGGAACTTTACACTTTCTTGGGATAAAAGTAGTATTTCAATCAGACACAATGTAGCTTTTTACTAAAAACCAGTATTTGTATTACTTGAGTTATATTGTCTACGCTTACGAAGTCGCGGGCAAAAGCTATAACTACATAAATTGTAAAGTATTTTTAAAGTGTACATTTCTTTAAAATGACATGTCAAGATTGTTTACATAATTTTAAGTACCTTAAAGTCCCAAGTATAACACTGGATTTTATTCGGGAATAATGGTTACTCTAAATGTAATGTTTACTCTAATGTTATCTAAAAAAAACCGGCCAAGTGCGAGTCAATAATATATCAATTGTCTTTATAGAGAGTGAAACGCACCCAGTTATAGGTTGACGCACACATTACCGCTCCGCGCCGGCACGGCACCCGCTCAACTCGACCCGCTCAGTATTCTTAGTATGAAACTCCACACTGTCACAGAATAACTAATAGTACTACGTAGGTACTGTGTCAAATTAAATGACTTATATGACATTGACATGTTAGTATAAAGTAAGTTTTTTTTAATAGTCTACATAAAAATATATACTAGCTACTACTAACTACTACATCTACACCTGTAACCTACTGATCTACTTCACTAAGTTAAGTGAATACTTTCTTATGCCACATTTAACTGGCAACAAATTCGCACCAGGGCGATCAATCACAGAAGAAATAATCAATGACGGCACTAACTGCGCTTACTTCCGAGGTTTTAAATCATTACAAACTGTAAACTATTAAAAAGTTAAAAACGTTATAAGTAATCTATAGTCAGAAATTTAACTGTAATTCAATAAAAAAAGATTTTAAAAAATTATACCGGAACTGACATACAATTTCTTAACATCTCCTTCTTATAGTCTGGCAGCTAAACCACTGCAGCCAGATGACACTTCCAAATGTCATTTTACGAAATAATGATACCACATTTATTTCACTAGTGCTCGACTAAGGTCACGTAATGAATGATTTGATTATTGAACGAACGAAATATTTTATGAATGTCACATTCTTAGTTTAGTATATTTTAAATTAAACGCGATACTTTTGATGGGTTCAAGGTTCATATTAATGAACAAAAATGACTTTTGCATTTCCACTCCGAACTGCAACTTTTTAAGTAAAGTACAGAGATAGAAAAAAATATTAATGAGATCATAGTTGTTTCATTTATGGCAAAATGGGGAATGAGTTGAAAACTGGTAACTGATTTGTCATGCTTCCAAATCGCGCTCTTACACTACTACTAACTAGAAAACATACAAAAAACCTTATTGAACAAATAATTTTATTAAAATTCGCTTTGAAAATTCACTATTTCAACATAAATGACGAAAATGAATTTCATTATATCGTTCATTCTTTCATTCACTCACTAAGTCACATCACTATTTAATATTCGCCAAAAACTGACAACACTGAAAAGTGTCATCTGGCTGCAGTGATTTATCTGCCAAACTATAGCAAAAAGTATCCACTTCAAAAACTTCAGTTACAATTTTAATAGGTAAGTACCTTAACTTCAGTTGGGACTAAGGACACAATTTGTGAGGAAATATCTTCAAATAGATCTCTTTTCATAACGCCATATTGCTTAATGCAATATTCCACTACTGATTTAACTAAGTAGTTCCGTGCCGTCGTGTCTAGTTTTCCATTCTTCTTTAAAGAAGCTAGACATAGTTCTCCGGCACTATTACTTTTTAAGATAATTTCTAAATCATCATTCTAAACAAAAGAAAACATCATTTTTTACAACGAAATCAGAATAAGCATGCAGACAACCATTTTGAGCAGTTTTATAGCCTAAGGCCGTTTGTCCACCGCCGCCGTCACCGTCACGTCACCGAGAACGAGATGACGGCGCCGAAGTAGCGGTACATACATTTACTTAAGCCGCGTGTCCACCGCAGCGACACGCGGCTTAAGTAAATGTATGTACCGCTACTTCGGCGCCGTCATCTCGTTCTCGGTGACGTGACGGTGACGGCGGCGGTGGACAAACGGCCTTATACTAACCCCTCATTTCGCAATTTAAAAAGAAATACTGAGTTCCAGCCTCTGTTTCCAATCACTGTTTAGCTCTGTTTAAAAACCTTTGAAAATTTGCAATTAAGTAAAAGAATACAACATGTATGTCAAAAGTTATGTTGTTTATGTTTATAAACAACTTTGCGAAATAAAGGGTAATGATCTAACGATAATATAATTTGACAATCGCCGGTCCAGACAGATAATACAAGTCACACACACCTGAATCCTATTTCATCAACACAACAATTGTCAGTGACAAGTGACAATTCTTTTTACATTACAAACTCGATGAGAATCTACGCCGGTTGACTTCATATTGAACACGCATTGCATTTCGAATTGTCATAATTCTGATAATTGTCGAGTTGGTGAAATAGGGGCCCGATTCAATGAAGTACTTACATGAGTGGGGTTTTTTGCAGCCGGTTCTGTCCCATCATGACTGCTCAAACTGCTTCCGCTTTTGAATGAATCGCTGGAACAGCTAAGAGTGTCCTCAGACGCTGTGTCCTGTAATAATTTTGTTAATATTACAATGTGCACTATATTTAATTTTTTATTTAGTATAAGTTTTGTAAATAGTAGGTATTTTTTCTTTCTTTCTTTTAGATATTTTTGATATGTATGAATGTAGTTTCTGTTTACTCAATAAAGTACAAATATATTTATTTTGTGAATCATGTGATATTCTCTTTTAGGGTTAGAGAGAAACCAAGAATTATATCTAGGCATCTTCTTTTATACATATAAATAAAATTGTACCTACTGACGGTGTGACGTCACGCGGAACTTTAACAGGCTTCATTATAATTTTTTGTTTAATTAAGAAAAAAAAGGGTCCTATATTTTTTGGATAATCTGACGGACTAATTATATTTTTTTAGTAAAATAACCTATTGCCAGCACAAGGCTTGTATGAAGGAAATTTTGAAAAATAAAGCTGCAACAGGGCAAAGCCAAGAGCAACAGCTAGTTTATAATAAATTGCATTTAACCCTCTATACCTACCTAACTACTGAGAGCGAAGTTTAAGAACTTCTGTAGAGGTAACAGGCAGGAAATAATAGTAGGTAGGTACTTACAGTAATAATTTTTTGCAACTTGTTGAGACCTCTTTTAAATAATATCCTTTCTTTTAGGTCGGGAATGAGCTCTTTAAGCTCTGGCTCTTGTATGTCGCTCATCAATTTGAAGGGTATCCGATTTTCTAAAATACAAAAATAGGAGATTAATTTACTAGGTACATGTTAGTTTAGTAGACGTGCGTGTTCAACCTATGTTTGACACCTAGGTACTTCGTCAGTCAACACAAAAGCAAAAGCTAGGTTTGTAGGTTTCGTTTTTCAAAATAGATATTGGCATAGCTAGGCATTACCTCGTTAATTAACATTAACAGTTAACATTTTGACTAAAGGATTAACTTTTAAAAATGTTAACGGACACGTTAACTTCCGTTAATATGCAGAAGTCCGTTAATCGTTAATCCTATACCTACTATTTACCGCACGGCACCGCGGCGCGGCGCGAAAAACAGGTTCAAACCAGTTTCAGGCGGCGCGTGGCAGAGTGAAATAAAAACAAAACTAAACTAACGATTAACTATTTGCTTAACGGTGCCCAGCTATGGGAACGGGAAAAAACACTTACAACTTAGCTGGCAAAAGCTAGTTTACGAATAAATTTTACTGTAAAATTTACCAAATTGCTTTAGTAAATACCTGCCTAAGTATTACTGTTAATTTTACCAAAGTGATAAAGTAGGTCTTTTCTATACAATAAAACAAACGAAAAGCAGTTTCCTGGACGAAAACCGCTTCTTTATCGATGTAGGTAGGTAACAGCTCAACCGCCGACCATCGTGTCCTACCTCACAATACAACCACTGCCACTGATGCATTCAATATTTTAAACAGAAATGCGAAACGCTTTTCACTAAATAAATACATATTTCAAAGAATATATTCATGTTGTACAAACTTACCTTCAAATTTCTTTATAGTGGGTTCAGATAGCCCCCACTCAGCCAAATAACTCACCCCTAAGTCGTCTTCTGAATCACTTTCCATTATTTTAAAAGAAATTTAATTTGGATTTGGAAATTTAGTAGCGAGCCGGATTTGCACACGACGACAGGCGCAACGAACGTGTGTTCTACTCTGTACTTCACTTCTGTCTGGCGGGGGGGTCGCTCTCGCTCGGCTCGGCTCGCGTCGCGTCGCACGCGGCGCGGCGTGCTTAGGGATGCAAACGATGCATCGATGTTTGCTATCGATGTTCACCATTGCAAGACATCGATGTATCGATGTTGTTTTATGCGATGTTTTTACATCAATGTTTTGCTTGCCATCTGTTAGAAATTTTTAGTGCTTTTATTATTATGATGTTTTTCTTTTGCCTGTCATCTATTAGAAATGTTTGGTACTTTTAGCAGAGCAGAAAATAGGTGTTAAAGGTAATTTTATTTCCTATACTCTACTCTACACCTTCCTTATTCTAAAGACTTACCTATTCAATAGAAAATATTGCTATAGATGATAGATAATATATAATTTAACTATTGAATAGATAGATAATAAAAGAAATTAAAAAAACATCGATGTTTCGATACATCGATGTTTTTCGGGCGATGTTTTTTGAACATCGATGTTTGTTCTGAAACATCGATGTATCGATGTATCAGGCGCGCCCGATCCGCCGATCCCCTCCCCCTCACCCTGCGCGACCGACGAGCGGGCGGCAGCGGGAAGTTGGTTGGGTGGATTAGGTATACATAATATAGAAATTATAGAAAACGATCGCAGCGCATGCCGTGGCAGAAATATGCATCAAGACGGGATTAAGTAGTGAAACTTGTCTGGTACGGCGTAATTATGTCAAGGTCGTCATGACACCTTGTAGGTTTAACATTAAAATATATTATAATTTAGCCATTACAAACATAGACCCTATAACATTGGTATACCTACCTACCTGCTGTAAGTACTTGGACTTTATAGACTTCAAAAATATAGGTAGGTCATCGCGAGTACATAGGTACCTGGGTAGGTATTTCATTTTGTTTTTTCTTTTTTTAACCCCCAACGCATAAAAGAGGGGTGTTAGGTACAAGTGTGTCTGTGTGTCTGTCTGCAGGCACCGTAGGTAACTATTATCAAATCTGTGACCGTAGCTAGCTCTTAAACCGGTGAATCGATTTGAATACGGTTTTTTTTATTTGAAAGCCGGTTGTCTAGCGATGGTTTTTAGACATTCAAGGTCATGAGCTCTTGTTCGCTACGGTAGGACTAGGAATCTTAGACGCATAGGGGGCCGTCCATTAATCACGTGAGGCTTGAAAGGGGGGGGGGGGGGAGGGGTTTGACAAAAATCACGAAATGTCACAAGGGGGGAGGGGGTTGTAGTAAAGATATCACGTGTATTTAATTTTTCATTATTTTTTCAAACGCGCGATTTTTAAATCGAAAAGCGGCGTGTAGTGTGACCTTGACTCGCCGTTGCTAGGCAACGAACGAAGTACCTTCTCACGCGCCGGCGCCGCCGACGACCGCTCGGGGGTAGTCTTAAACCTCACCATGTATCACCAAGAGCTAAAACTTAAGTTTAAAAGTACTATTACATACATACCTACACATACATACATTACATTACATAGGTAGGTACATAAGCGAAATTTAGCCTTATAAATCTTATAATTGCCTGGTATTTGCCATCAATCAATGGCATGACATCTTTTAATGATCATTTAGGTGTAAAATATAAGAAATAAGGTAGGTACATACTGTAGCGAGTTAGCCATTATTGCGTGTCGGAACGTGTTTAAAATAGGTATTAATTTAATGGAATGGTTACGGATACGTTTGACGCTCAGTCATACCTATTGTGTAGAATCTCGGGGCTACGCTGAGCCCATGGTTGTTAAATGAAATACTTTTGAAGCAGAATACCTACAATCTATTTAATTGAAGAATAATGAGTTTACTTTATCTACACTCTGAGCTACACTTCCCTACAGTACCTACCTAGGAAAAGTCGTCGTGGGCTAAAGCTAGGCTAGGCCAAAGAAAATACCTACGTAAAACAATAAAACTTTAAATAGGTGTATTTAAGGTCAACCGGAGCTAATGCGTCACAATACTTTAAACAGCATATTTATCAGATTATAACAAACACATTATGTATGCTTAAAAGCTATAACTTATGATACAAGTTAGCATATTTTATCTAAATTCATACGTTTCTGTAAAAGCTGGGATTTTTAGACGCTATAGCCCCAGGTGGGGCTAAAGCGTCTTTCACTAGTATTATGTGATCGGATTGGTCGGAATGATTTTAATCGAGATAACCTTATAAAAGCACTCATGGAAAAGTATATTATTACTAGCTTCTGCCCGCGGCTTCGCTCGCGTGTACCAGGAGTATTTCAATCCTGTTTTTTTCCCGTTCCCGTAAGAATTTCGGGAAATGCTCTCTTAATGCTCCTCTACACTCATCAAGCAACCACATGCCGAATTTCAGCTTTCTACGACCAGTAAATCTTCCTCATTCAATCAAGTTTTTTTCCCGTTCGTTCCCGTGGGAATTTTAGTCAATTGTCTCTTAATGCTTCCTTATACTCCCCAAAGCACCTGAAGGCCAAGTTTCAGTTTTCTACGACAAGTAAAACGAAAAATCGATCCCGTAGAACTGAATATAAATCCCGTTTTATCATTATCCCGTGGGAATTTCCGAAAATCCTTATAATTATTTTTTACTATTATAATCACCTACTTTCTAAGTCAAATTTGAAGAGTAGTCATTATAGTTCATAGGATTTGGTTGAACAGAATATATAAATCCCGTTTTTTCCTTATCCTGTGGGAATTTCCAAAATCCTGAAATAACTTTCTTAGTTTTGTAATCACCTACTTGTGTATGAAATTTGAACTCTAGTTATTATAGTCACTGAGATAGGGTCACTTGGATTCAAATATATAAATCCCGTTTTCTCCCATTCCCGTGAGAATTTCCAAAAATCCTTCCTTAGTGGACGCCTACATTGTATTAATAGGTATGTATGTATGTGCCAAATTTCAAGTTTCTAGGTCCAGTGGTTTGGGCTGTGCGTTGATATATAGTTAAGTCAGTCAGTCAGTCAGTCAGTCAGGACTTTGAATTTTATATATATAGATGTGGTACGCTAAATTCTAGCTTTAGCTTTAGCTCTAGGGTAATCAGTTGAACAAAAATATTCGGTGCTGTAGTGTCTAATTGACTACGTTTCTTATGGACGCATTAGCCCCTTCCTGGATTCCAGGAGTACCAAAAAATTTTATCTCCTATAGGTTCGAGTAGAGTGGCAGTCGCGATACCTACCTACCTTTACCTACCTTTTGATACCTACCTTTGTATGTATGTAAAGAGTTTTACATACATACATACATACCTCTAACATCGTTTGTCCGAATGATCGTTTGTCCTGAAATTTCTCCAGCTGAAACTGAAAATATTTCTGAAACTATTTTACAAAGGTTTTGTAGAATAGGTTGGGTTAGGTTAGGTTTATTTTATGATTTTTCTGAAAAGTTCATGGTTTCAGTATAAATTCAGTTTAGGACAAACGATCATTCGACCAAAAATTACGTTTGGCATTCGATTATTAGGGATTCAGATATAGAGCCGTTCGAGTATTTTTTGGTCGTAAGTCTAGAAATAAAAACATGTCTTTTCATTTTTCATTTTCATTTTCATTTTTGATCTTTTTAATATCTTACCCGAAAATTTTATATTGAATCAACATACATACATACATACATACATACATACATACATACATATCGTCACGCCACAAACAATCAACAAATAAACAAAATAATTATAATTATCTAAATATATAAAAATAAAAAATATAAATAAAATTCTAACTGTACGTACATTTCGTTGATTAATTTTTATTTATATAGATTCCTTTATTAGACATGTACAGAAAGTTTTACAGCTATAATATTATCCTAAAATAAAAGGTTTCGGACCTGAGAAAAGGGGCTATTGCGTCACAACAGACGCAATAGCCCCAACAGGACTGACGCAATAGCCCCGAAGCTAAAACATAAAATACAAATTTGAAATTGCATAATTAACTTTAAATCTTAAGTTAATTAGATAAAATAATCAAAACAACATGTATTCCATATTCCAATGAATTAACAAAAGTACTTACGGTTTAAAAACATCGATTCACTTAGAGACACTGAGATTTGTTAGATACAAATGCACGTGTTGGCACACAAGAAGAGTCGAAACGAAATGACAAATTAAAGATCACGGATTAATTAAAAAAAAAGAGCTCGGCCACTAAATTTAGTGATCATTTTTTGTACTTTTAGTGACAAAGCGTGCGTGAGCGGACGTGAGTAGTTCTAAAGAACGCTTTTCTTATGATAATTGGAATGGACGCATTAGCCCCGTAGACGACATAGCCCCGGTTGACCTTACCACCTATTTAATGTGTGAGTTTTATTGAATTTTTGTGCTAGTAGGTAACAATGCGACGTTTTTTTTTTTATCAAATATCTTAGGCCTCGCTGCCGGCGGCACCCTAGGTAAGGTTTCTATAATGTTTTTATATTTTGTATTAATATTGCTTTATTACTTTTTATTTGAATATTGTAAAAACCTAACTTCAGATAGTAGCGTATTGATGAATACGAATAGGTACGAATGTTTGAACCTGGGTCATAATGTATGTTTCCTATGTATTTAAGTACCTACTTATGTATGTTTATCCGTTGTCTAGTGCCCCTAATACAAGCTGCTTAGTTTGGGACTAGATCAATTGGTGTATATATATTACTAGGTACTTCTACCTACACTTGCTCGGAAATGCCATACAGGTAGGTCTACGTGTGAGATTTTAGGCATTAGGCAATTCCCTTATTCGTGTCGTCACCATCATCACCGTTACTCATTCGGGATTGCCTCATCATCTCCAGCGTATACCATAGGTACGCTGGGCACAGGCCTCCTCTCAAACCGAGTGGGCTTGGGCTGTAAGTTCCCACTTCCCAGGCGGGCCCAGTGTGGATTGGGAATTTCACACACACCGTTGAATTGCTTCGGAGGTAGGTAATGTGCAGGTTTCCTCACGATGTTTTTCTTCACCGAAAAGCTCATGATAAATTACATATGTAATTTTGCACAGTATACATTCCGAAAAACCAACCCACTAATAGGTATAAGGTATATTAGTCTAGGTAAAGCAATAAAAAAAGAACCTAAGTTCTTATTCATTTCGGTAACGCACCTGTGATTCCCCACGTCTTGCAGGTGTCCCTGGGCGATGGTGATTACTTTCCATCAGGTGACCCGTCTGCTCGTTTTCCCCCTCTAATATAAAAAAAAAAAAACTTAGAAAGTAGATACCTACCTTGGTAGACCAGGTGTACTGTTTTTTGCTTAATAATGAAATAATGAAGTATTGTTGTCGTTATTATAGAGTGTACAGTCACCAGCATAAATAAGTGATCACTTTTGTACCTTGTCACTTTAAAGTCATGTTTCAAAAACCATACGAAATCATGTAACGACTGAAAGCGACAAGGCACAAAAATGATCATTACCTATACCATTTTAAGGAGAACAAAGTAAACCAACCAGTGTGTGTGTGTGTGTGTGTGTGTGTGTGTGTGTGTGTGTAGTGTAGGTACTTACCTGATCAACTTAATCAAATCTTATTTACTTAAGTTAAATTTGACCCACTTCCCGACGTTCAATTGAGCTGAAATATTGCATACCTAAGTACTTATTAAGTCCTACAACCTGATGAAAAGTTGAGTTTAGGCTCGTTTGACTTGTCACGACAAGAACTATCTGGTCATAGATGATATTTAGGGTCTGATAATTGAGCAGGAATGCAGGAAGATAGCATGACGCAACTCCGTCGAGTTTGGGCTTGTTTGATTTGTCTTGACATGTCTTCTCGTCATAGGTAACTGATATTCTTATGACTTATGTATATGTATATGTTGTGTAATACATTTTATTTATTATGTATTTATTATGACTGTATATATGTATTAGTTTATCGTATTTATCTGTTATGTATTATATCTTACATTAAGAATTTAAAATTTAGGCATTTAGGATTATTTTAGGTTTTGATCAGTTTTTTTACTTTTTCTGTGTGTCTACTCTTGCTTAATACCTATGTCCTGTCAATCGTTCAAAGGTTAACTGGAAGAGATCCCTTTAGGGATAAGTTCGCCTTTGTGCATTCGTGTTTTCCTGTATTCATCTTTTTCATGTGTTTTATGTACAATAAAGAGTTTTACATACATACATACATATTCAGCATGATGATAAGGGTCGAAAGATTTCCACTGGAACTCAAAAGAAAGCCATAGAAAGTGCTGAAATAGTCTAGGTTGGGCATTTAAAATTTAATTATTTTGCATAGTAACTATGCGACGGCACTGGTTTTTTTTATCTAATTAAATGAGGATTAGTAACAAGCAACCAACCAACTGCTCTGTTAAAAAACACTGTTATCTGTTGTAAAACTAACATAGAAAAAAAATGTTGTGATTGTAAAATGTATACAATACTCTTTAGTCGTTTTAATCGTCACTATGGTAGCGATTGGAGCATTTGCAGCGCCACCATGCGACGGCACTGGGAACTTTTTATTAACAATAATCTGCTCTGGTATAAAAAACTTAAAATTTGATGTAAAAGTAACTTAGTGATAGGATGAAGCTAACCAAACTAAATTGTTGTGATTTGTTTAGTAAAGTTTACAATACTCTTTAGTCAATTTAACCGTAACTTTGGAAGCGATTGCAGCGTCACCATGCGACGGCGCTGGAAACTTTATTATCAAATGAGTATTAGTAGTAACAACAATCTTCTCTGGTAAAAAAAAACTATAATTTGATGTAAAAGAAACTTAGTAATATGATGAAATTAAGCAAACTTAATTGTTGTGATTTGTTTGGTAAAATTTACAATACTCTTTAGTCGTTTTAATCGTTAATCTGATAGCGATAGTAGCGCCACCATGCGATGGCACTGGAAACTTTTTTATCAAATAAGCATAGTATTAACAACAATCTGCTTTGGTAAAATAAACCATAATTTGATGAAAAGGTAACATAGTAATATGATGAAATCAACCAAACTAAATTGTTGTGATTTGTTTGGTAAAATTTGCAATACTCTTTAGTCGTTTTAACCGTTACTATGGTAGCGATAGTAGCGCCACCATGCGACGGCACTGGGAACTTTTTTATCAAATAAGTATAGTATTTACAACAATCTGCTCTTAGTACGGCTCCTTGTCCTAACAAAAATCAGTTTTATGGTCCCATCCTGAAGAAAGCATGAAACTTGGCATGAATGTAGCTGTCATATATGTGCTTCAATGTCGATATGGAAGCACGTCGAAAAATTTATGTGCCAAATCGTGTTTTTTATGAAAACGGGTACAGCTATCAGAAAACTGTCAAAGATCAATATGTTCCTTATTAAATTAGCTACAATATTGTCTTTAGACATATGTTGATAGAACTTATAGTTTACAAAATATGTACATGTTACTTAAAAGTTTTATTAAAAAGCCAACTTTTAATAAGTGCCGGCACGTAAGTCTAATCTGACCTTCTATGCGCACCAAATTTTTATATGTTACTAGGCATATCATCTGGACCCCAAAACTGCCGGGAGACAGTTTCTGAGGTGTCAAGGTCACCAGTTATGACGTCATCAAATTGGCCGCCACCGCGTTTTGAAAAATTAAAATTACACCCAACTTATGCAACGCACGAATACATGTGGGGTATCAAATGAAAGCTAGTTAAATATACTATTTTTGTGCTCTTAACTGTAATTGCATTAATGTTCACGTTTAAGAGCTATAAATAAAATAATAATAATCTTGGAAAAATATTACGAACTTTTATTTCTTGCACCAAAATGAAAGACTAAAATAATGTGCTACGATAGTGAAAATAAATTATTAAACTTTACATTACAATTCAAAGTTTGAAATTCGGATATAAAATGACGAAGTTATGGTCAAAAACTTGACGACGCTGTAGCGCCTGAAATAACGAAAAAAATTTTTTTTCTTCCTGAAACCAGCACCAATTTTTTTACTTTACTAGGCATATCTTCTGGACTCCAAAACCACTCGGTACTCTTGAACAGCATACGAAAAGATGGTATTGTAAAAAGGTAAAAAAAAGAGTACTTGAGTCAGAATCGATGAGCTGTAACTCTAGAAGTAATGCCTTTACGACTATGAAATAAGTGTCATTTTGTAGCTAATTTAATAAGGTACGTATTGATCTTTGACAGTTTTCTGATAGCTGTACCCGTTTTCATAAAAAATAATAAAAAACACGATTTGGCACATAAAAAGGGGGGGGGGGGATGGGGGGAAAAAATAATTTTTCGACGTGCTTCCATATCGACATTGAAACACATATATGACAGCTACATTCATGCCAAGTTTCATGCTTTCTTCAGGATGGGACCGTATTTTAAGTTAAGGACCCGTACTATCTGGTAAAATAAACTATAATTTGATGTAAAAGTAACTTAGTAATATGATGAAATCAACCAAACTAAATTGTTGTGATTTATTTGGTAAAATTTACAATACTCTTTAGTCGTTTTAACTGGTACTATGGTAGCGATAGTAGCGCCACTATGCGACGGCACTGGGAACTTTTTTTTATCAAATAAGTATAGTATTAACAACAATCTGCTCTGGTAAAATAAACTATGATTTGATGTAAAAGTAACTTAGTAATATGATGAAATCAACCAAACTAAATTGTTGTGATTATTTGGTAAAATTTACAATACTCTTTAGTCGTTTTAACCGTTACTATGGTAGCGATTGCAGCGCCACCATGCGACGGCACTGAAAACTTTTTTATCAAAGGAGTAAAGTATTAACAACAATCTGCTCTGGTTGAATATACTATAATTTGATGTAAAAGTAACTTAGTAATATGATGAAATCAACCAAACTAAATTGTTGTGATTTATTTGGTAAAATTCACAATACTCTTTAGTCCTTTTAACTGTTGCTATGGTAGCGATTGCAGCACCACCATGCGATGGCACTGGAAACTTTTTATCAAATTTGTATAGTTTTGACAACATTCTGCTATGGTAAAATAAACTATAATTTGATGTAAAAGTAACTTAGTAATATGATGAAATCAACCAAACTAAATTGTTGTGATTTATTTGGTAAAATTTACAATACTCTTTAGTCGTTTTAACCGTTACTATGGTAGCGATTGCAGCGCCACCATGGGAAGGCATTGGAAACTTTTTTATCAAATAAGTATAGTATTAACAATAATCTGCTCTGGTAAAATAAACTATAATTTGATGTAAAAGTAATTTAGTAATATGATGAAGTCAACCAAACTAAATTGTCGTGATTTGTTTGATAAAATTTACAATACTCTTTAGCCGTTTTAACCGTTACTATGGTAGCGATTGCAGCGCCACCATGCGACGGCACTGAAAACTTTTTTATCAAAGGAGTAAAGTATTAACAACAATCTGCTCTGGTAAAATATACTATAATTTGATGTAAAAGTAACTTAGTAATATGATGAAATCAACCAAACTAAATTGTTGTGATTTATTTGGTAAAATTTACAATACTCTTTAGTCCTTTTAACTGTTACTGTGGTAGCGATTGCAGAGCCACCATGCGATGGCACTGGAAACTTTTTATCAAATTTGTATAGTTTTAACAACATTCTGCTATGGTAAAATAAACTATAATTTGATGTAAAAGTAACTTAGTAATATGATGGAATCAACCAAACTAAATTGTTGTGATTTATTTGGTAAAATTTACAATACTCTTTAGTCGTTTTACCCGTTACTATGGTAGCGATTGCAGCGCCACCATGCGAAGGCATCGGAAACTTTTTTATCAAATAAGTATAGTATTAACAATAATCTGCTCTGGTAAAATAAACTATAATTTGATGTAAAAGTAACTTAGTAATATGATGAAATCAACCAAACTAATTTTTTGTGATTTCTTTGGTAAAATTTACAATACTCTTTAGTCGTTTTAACCGTTACTATGGTAGCGATAGTAGCGCCACTATGCGACGGCACTGGGAACTTTTTTTTATCAAATAAGTATAGTATTAACAACAATCTGCTCTGGTAAAATAAACTATAATTTGATGTAAAAGTAACTTAGTAATATGATGAAATCAACCAAACTAAATTGTCGTGATTTGTTTGATAAAATTTACAATACTCTTTAGTCGTTTTAACCGTTACTATGGTAGCGATTGCAGCGCCACCATGCGACGGCACTGAAAACTTTTTTATCAAAGGATTAAAGTATTAACAACAATCTGCTCTGGTAAAATATACTATAATTTGATGTAAAAGTAACTTAGTAATATGATGAAATCAACCAAACTAAATTGTTGTGATTTGTTTGATAAAATTTACAATACTCTTTAGCCGTTTTAACCGTTACTATGGTAGCGATTGCAGCGCCACCATGCGACGGCACTGAAAACTTTTTTATCAAATAAGTATAGTATTAACAATAATCTGCTCTGGTAAAATAAACTATAATTTGATGTAAAAGTAATTTAGTAATATGATGAAGTCAACCAAACTAAATTGTCGTGATTTGTTTGATAAAATTTACAATACTCTTTAGCCGTTTTAACCGTTACTATGGTAGCGATTGCAGCGCCACCATGCGACGGCACTGAAAACTTTTTTATCAAAGGAGTAAAGTATTAACAACAATCTGCTCTGGTAAAATATACTATAATTTGATGTAAAAGTAACTTAGTAATATGATGAAATCAACCAAACTAAATTGTTGTGATTTATTTGGTAAAATTTACAATACTCTTTAGTCCTTTTAACTGTTACTGTGGTAGCGATTGCAGAGCCACCATGCGATGGCACTGGAAACTTTTTATCAAATTTGTATAGTTTTAACAACATTCTGCTATGGTAAAATAAACTATAATTTGATGTAAAAGTAACTTAGTAATATGATGAAATCAACCAAACTAAATTGCTGTGATTTATTTGGTAAAATTTACAATACTCTTTAGTCGTTTTAACCGTTACTTTGGTAGCGATTGCAGCGCCACCATGCGACGGCGCTGGAAACTTTATTATCAAATGAGTATTAGTAGTAACAACAATCTTCTCTGGTAAAAAAAACTATAATTTGATGTAAAGGTAACATAGTAATATGATGAAATCAACCAAACTAAATTGTTGTGATTTGTTTGGTAAAATTTACAATACTCTTTAGTCGTTTTAACCGTTACTATGGTAGCGATAGTAGCGCCACCATGCGACGGCACTGGGAACTTTTTTTATCAAATAAGTATAGTATTAACAACATTCTGCTATGGTAAAATAAATTATAATTTGATGTAAAAGTAACTTAGTAATATGATAAAATCAACCAAACTAAATTGTTGTGATTTGTTTGGTAAAATTTACAATACTCTTTAGTCGTTTTAACCGTTACTATGGTAGCGATAGTAGCGCCACCATGCGACGGCACTGGGAACTTTTTTTATCAAATAAGTATAGTATTAACAACATTCTGCTATGGTAAAATAAACTATAATTTGATGTAAAAGTAACTTAGTAATATGATAAAATCAACCAAACTAAATTGTTGTGATTTATTTGGTAAAATGTACAATACTCTTTAGTCGTTTTAACCGTTACTATGGTAGCGATTGCAGCGCCACCATGCGACGGCACTGGAAACTTTTTATCAAATAAGTATAGTATTAACAACAATCTGCTCTGGTAAAATAAACTATAATTTGATGTAAAAGTAACTTAGTAATATGATGAAATCAACCAAACTAAATTGTCGTGATTTGTTTGATAAAATTTACAATACTCTTTAGTCGTTTTAACCGTTACTATGGTAGCGATAGTACCGCCACCATGCGACGGCACTGGAAACTTTTTTATCAAATGAAAATAGTACTAACAACCAACTGGTATGTTAAAAACCACTGTTATTTGTTGTAAAATCAACATATAAACATGATAAAATCAACAATACCAAATAATTTTAATATGTTTAGTAAAATGTACAATACTCTTTAGTAATTTTAACCATAACTCTGGTAGTGACATTATTTTGACGTTAACCTTTTTAGTTTTGTAAATTCAAAAGCGATGTCTTGTCATTTTTATCAAGTTTTCCCTGTAATTCAGCCAACCTTTGCTACTTTGGTAAAACCAACAAATCATTTTTTTCAGTGAAAGAACCGCGTCACTACCCGTAGAAAGATATATGAAAAGTGACCCGGTTTCTTTGCTCTCGAGTATAGTTAGTGCAGTGTTTATTTTTAATCCTTGTTTAATTGCCAAAAATATTTAGCGTGTTAAGTGTTCCATTTGTAACATTTAGACTGGGCACGTTAAAAAGGAAATAAAATATACAACCTAGACTTCAATCGATTCTACTATTGATTCTGATCAGTTTTCAGGTTTCAGATTCGTTTGTCATCGTTCGATTTCAATTTAGTCGTCTACTATTTTAATGTTACCACTAAGGGCCACTTGCTCGGACCAGGGATAACGACTTAACCCCGTGTTAGATGCTAACCCGGGGCTAAGCAGTGTCAAAATGTATGGAACTGTCAAACCTAACCCTGAGTTAGCGATTTAATTTTTTTAACTCTTAACCCCTAAGTTAACTAAAGACCTTTGAGGTGTTTAAAACGCTTTGCAACACTTTAAATCGGCCGCAGAGCCTCATCAATTGT